>JAKJJM010028030.1:0-20649 GCA_021901965.1 Pipa carvalhoi
GTCTGGGGCCCCCCTTCGAACTTTTCTTATAATAAATTGGGCCCTCAAATGTGTCATAGATCGCGGGCCCCTTATAAGACTCCCGGCAATAATGCCCTGATGGCTGCCATGATGAGGGATTGCAGACAACATATGTTGATAATTGAACGGGAGAATCGGGATCACGAATGTGCCATTAACACAACAGGAGCCGCACGGAAAGTGTTACACTATCCAAACATGTACAGAGTGGGAGCACTTTAATGCTGTTTCAACAGTGTTAACGGCACATTTGTACTTTTCCATTGAGTTCCATGTCATGCAATAGAGTCTGGCATTATGTAGTACTGGGGGAGTATGAACAATCAGAATAGAAAGAATAATTTAAAAGGAGGTCTGTATCTGCCTATCCACTATCTTTAGTAATGCCTACGGGAAACAGAACTGATCAGTTTATGGGGTATTCTAGGAGAAAGGCACAGAATATATGAGGCATACCTGGGAAAAATGCACAGAATAAATGGGGCATACCTGGGAAAAAATTTACAGACTATATGGGGCATACCTGGGGAACTGCACCACTTATGGGGGTATAACTGGGGAAAATGCATAATATATAGGTGAAACTGCTTGCTGGGAAGCATTTGTATTGTATGTCTAGGGAAACTGTGCACAGCCTGATGTGGGTATTGGAGGTATGCCTGAGAATAACTGCAAAACATCTTGGGTGGGATTATTTTGTGTAAACTGCCCATCACATATCAGTATTTCTGATGGTCTTTCAAAGCAGGTCCCAGCACAGTTATTTCAAATTCGACTGCCTACCTGTTTAAAGGCCCTTTTCCTAAAGCTGCAGGTGCACATTCTGACAGGTAAGGTAAGTAGGAAATATATTCTGCACTTGTTGTACACATTGAATTAATCTGTCAGTGATCTCCAGCACCCCAGGGAGGGCCACTGCTGCATACAGCAAGGGCCACTTTAATACAGCCAAACCAGGGTAGATCGACCACAGTACTCAACAACTGGTATCTTCTTTGGAAGTCTTGGACTACATACTTAGTGTTCCTGAGTGGAGGATTTCCACCCTTTACTACCTCCTGTTCGGATGATGCTACTCACTACTTACACCGACTGGTGCATTTTACTACACCCTATAACAGAGTGTTACTCTACTGCTCTCTACACAGATAGGGCACACATGAGTATTATTCAGAGAGAGACTTCTATAAGTGTTACCTGATGAACCAATCCCTCCCAGAAGTATACTCTCATAGCTGTATTTTCTAGCCCACCTAGAGCTGGTGTATAATCCTTACCATCGAAAACATTGATAAATGTTTTGTTAGTTACATGTAACCTGAGTTACATAGCCTATATAGACAACCTTATGATGTTACTGGGAAATCCCACAAGATAGCAGCAGAGAACTATAATGAAAATCTGATCATACACAAAAATAGCAGTATGCAAAAGAGGAAATATATGATAAAAATGATGACCCATAATTCCTACACCAATAATATCATTTTGCTCATCTGTTGAAGAGCCCACGTTTTTTTCACTGAGGATTTTTGATCTAGAAAACATGCAATAAAAGGTGTCATTGCTATTTTTCTTACATTCTTTTATTTTTACAGTTGTGATATCTATAAAATGTAGATCATAATCAATTCTTAGCAATTTACCCAATCCTTATCAATCCGTTTAACTTTTCTATGTCCTGTTCTTTATCTGTTCTCCCTTCCACACTATTACTGGCCTTTCTTTCCCAAAACATATAGAGTTTAAATTATTAACTGGTGAATGAGTGTATGATACTGTGTAATAGAGTCTGTGTGTGAAAGTGAAAGAGAGGTTGAGTGAGGTAGCAAAGATTCAGGGGGTTATTCCGTAAACTTCAAATTTGCCCTTCTGAATACACTGATAGTGAACTCCCATTATAAAGTCGTGACCACGACAATTTTTTAGAATGGGAGTTCGCTATCAGTGAATTTGGAAGGGTAAAGTCGGAGTTTACGGAATATCCCCCTTAAGTCAATATCGAGAGCCAAAGTCAATATCGAGAGCCAAAGTCAAAGCTGAAGGTCAAGACATAAGAAATCTAAACAGAGACAAGTCTTAGGTAGAAAACATAAATACAAAACCATCTTAGGCAACAGGAATAGGAAATGACTGGGCTTATATAGGACTGATGAATGCAGGATAAGCAGCACGTGAGCCGAGTTCAGCTGAACAGCCGCTAATCCGGTTCAGCACTATCCAAATGGACAGCAAGCACCCAGAATTTCTAAGCTAGTTTAATTTTATTTTATACAGCATGTTGTGGGAATGTATACACTATTAGACACACTGACTCCTCAGGAAAAATAGTGGATAAGCAGCACAAAGACATAAGATGAGAAGCAGACACAATCTCTTTCTGTGGCTGTGTGAAGAGTAGATGCAGTTGTAGGCTAAAGAGGTGTAGTAGTTAACTGCCCCAGGCACAATACAAGCGGGAGATCTCAATAATGCTGGGTATTCAGGTCAGGGTCCAATTCCAATTAGTAACCTCTGCCTATATAATGTCTTCTCCAGCAGCATAGAAGCTCTCAATGCTGCTGCACTACCATGTGCAGTGAGTGAGCCACCTTTTCTTAGTCACTGCCTAGGAGTTAGCATTAAATTTTGCTGTCCAAGCTGTCAACCTGTCCCTGTGTTTGGTACTACTTCTCGGCCTGGGAAGGCTGAAAAAGGAAAGGTCTGATATAGATATCGCTGGAGGTTCTGGAATAAACTAATATACACCCAAGTACCTGGAATTCAGTCCAGATTTTTGTGTCCTCATCCCCCATATTATAGACCTAGCAATGAGAGAATACTACAGGAAAAATAACATAGACTACACATTGAAAAGGCTCCCAGAACAATGAGGGTGTGAGGCATCATGTGGAAGACTCTGGACAGATTTGAACTCTCGCCTCTTGGGCAGTAAACCTGTTGCTGAGCTATCTGATGAGTATGGAATTCTGAGAAGAATTAGAAGTGTGTCCATTGGGCTTAGTGCTGAATCAGCAAGGCTACTCAGCTGGTAATTATCTACACAGGTGCAGCCAATCCTACAATCCCCAGACCTGTAAAAGGCCAGTCACTTCCTGCTTCTTTTAGCCCAAGTTGGTCTCTGTTTTACAGATCCTGCCTAAGCCCTCATCTGACTTTGGTTGTAAAAAGTGAGGACTCTCTTCTGTCTTTAAGGAAGTGTGTGTATATATGATCCCTAAAAACAAAAATAATATCTTCATTCCCCACCAGAGAGCGCTAACTACAAATAACGCGCAATAGTTTGCCAAAAACAAATATGGCGATCGCTAGCCCAAGCAGTTACGGGGCCGCAACTCCCCCGATTCCACCACATGACGCCAGGCAAGGCGGAGTTTGCAAATGATAGGATGAGCACAGTGCTAGCCCCGCCTATGTGTATCAGCTGACTGTAGCAGGACTGTGTTGTGACAGGAGGAGGAGGTGGCAGCGTTTGGAGAGGAAAAGACGGCGGAGGTAAAGCGAGTCGATAACATTGTAACTTCCTCACAAACCAGATATACGTTACCGAGCCCCAGATATTACTAATACTAATGTCCGCTATTGTACTTAATGTATTCACATAACTCCTTCTAGCTCACTACAGCACCGGGAATAACTGACTTGCTAGTTTATTCACTTCCAGCCCCCTGACCCAACCCCAACCGGCCTGGTTACAACTCTGCAGTGTTATCTGGTTTTTACTTTTCAGCCTCCTCGCTTAGCCGTGCTTGTCCAGCAGCCTCCTCACATAAATGTATAGCTGCTCCTTAGGTGCTTTATTATTGTCTTGGCAAAACCCTTTCAGTAGCCCAGAACATATAGGGGGTCATGCTGCAAAGTGAGAATTCGACTGTCGAATTCGCAGATAGCGGAATCCCATTATAAAGTCATGACCACGACAATTCTCCCATTATAAAATAGCAACTGCAACAATTTTTTTAAAGTTCCAGCTTTGACATTTCCTTTGTAAAGTAGCGACCACAAAACAAAGTTCTCATTATAAAGTCGCGACAGTAGCAGTCTGTTACGACTGACTTTAGCTGGCGAATTCACATCTTTACACAACAATTCGGACTTTACGTATAACCCCCATAATGTCTGGCTTTATAGAGAGATGGGATCAGTAGACAGGGAGGCACAAGGTATAATGTTATATTTTTTGTGTTGACCACTAACCACCTGCCTTGTAGTTCCCCTTTAGAGTCATGTTTGCTTGTATAAGTACTGTCTTGACAACTGTACATTTAAATGTCCATCCTTTTATAACCATATGTTTTTTCTTGGTTGGCAGTTCTGATAACCATCATCTGTCACGGGTATGCTTGCTATAATGTACTATGATCAGTAGTGAGAGTGTTATAATACAACATGCTACAAGTGATGGCTTAAAAATAATTGTGAATATGCATTAGAGTTAGGGTCCAATGCCTTTATATGTCCAGACTTGAATGATCTTCTAATAACCTAACTACTGCATATCATGTTATGACTATGCACTTGATTACTGCTATGTATCAAGAACTCCAAGTCCAATATAGCTATTACATGGGCTTGCTTAATTGGTGGTCCCCAGTCCTTTACATTCCCCCATTATGCAAGTTTCACAACACTGTAAAGATGAAACAGAATTCAAAGGGACTGATGGAGTGCAATTTTATACTTTCTGACATATGTTGGAAAAAAAAAAGCCTTGATATCTTAGGCAATTTGAACTATATAGCTTTTTTGTTCATACTTGTACTAATAACATTTCACCAGTTTTTGTAAAGTGCTGTTAAAAATCTTGCTGTATATGATGGACTTATCATTTACACAGCCATCTTCTTTAATGTGCACACTTTACAGACTAGTGAGTGTAATCAAGTGCGTTATTGTACCCCAAGGCAGTTTGCATTTACTGCTTTTAGGGATGCTTCAATAATGAAAGCCAACTTTTAATTTGTTGCTATGTTTACTAAACCTCAGTAAATTATTGCCCTGTTTGATGACTTTCCCTGGAAGGGACTTCTGTCTTATGGGCTTCTTTATGCATGTTTAAATCATTGGAGTTTAAGATCACAATGGACCTTGTGTAGTTATCTAACAAAAATACATATTAGGCTGCTCAAAAGTGTACTGCAACTAGCAGTTAGTCTTTTCAAAGGACCATTCCGATAATTTAATAAGTGGATTATTAAAATGTAAATATTTATTACATACATATCAATTAAACTCAATTCGTATTTAAAATTGCATAATGTGTTAAAACATGCTCTTGGCCTAGTTTATAGTATTGTGCCATTAGATTGTTTACTGTACTGCAAACTGATTGAACAGATATGTTGCAAAATCAAATTAGATTACAGATTGATAGCATTACATTTGCATTGTTACAAGCCGACTGGTATCTAATTTAAAGGAGCAGTAAAGCTAGATCCTTCCCTGACATTTGGTGACTGTTTTGCCACTTGCAGCTTAAACTGTGATAAAATGCCTAAAAATGACTGCAAAATGCATGGCCATAAAATTCTAAAATAGTTCTGGAGGTGTTTTTCATGGTAAACTGCACCATGACAACAGTTTACTGGCATTTTGTTGAATTCTTAAATGCAAAACTGCAAGTTGTAGCCAAAGCCTGAAACTTCTGAATTCATATGTATTTGATGTTTATGCTATTATCCATGCATGTAATAATTTATAAATGCTGCATACATTTTATTAAACTCCGTTACAGTATTACCTTATTAAATGTTCATTTCAAAGGCTATCATCAGTTGTGCTGATTAGAATCCTCAGTTCAGCACATGCAATGGATGGAACATGATGCAAAATCCAATCATGTGGTCCAAATATCTGTACTTGCTTGTGTTAAATGGAATATTTCTAAGAGATTTTACAATAGGAGTGTATTACCGTATTATCAACGGAAGTCCTTTTGCATTGCAACTAAAAGCGTACAACTATAGTTAACTGTAGTGTTCATATACATGGTGATCCTTTCTGATAATGGAGGTATAGAGGATGAAATATCAAAGTCCAGACAGTCGCATAGAGGTGTGAATTTGTTTCTATTTGCCACTTTTTCTACTTAGCATGTTCATCAAACCCTCTGATGTGGCAAATTTTCAACCAGTTTGGTAGCTTAGTACAGGTTGTATACTTATGCACTTCTTTGCATTACTTTGCATGTGCAATTCAGCTATTTTTCGAATGTCAGGGTGTGTCAAAGTTGCTAATTTTTGTGGCTCAGACTTTGCCAGTTCATAGTGGTGAATTAGGTGGCTAATGGCAGGGCTGAAGTTTGACATAAGGTAACTATACATATAAAAGATGAAGAAAATATAACAATCCAGTGACCACATGAACTATAAATGCTGCTGCATAGAAAGTGATGTAAATAACGCCTGTGTTAATGTAGGTGACTTTACTACAACATGGTGGCCAAAATATGATGAAAATGTGAGAAGGTAGTGAGAATATCCTTTCTTATCATCAGTCTTTAATGTATACTGACATTAATATAAAAAAGATATAGTTATGGTAACATTTTTTTCCTCTAAACAGATACATGGGAATCGTGGGAAAATGGCATCATTTCACTTTGCTGGGTAAATTAGCATCACTAAGCATCAGCTAGTATTCGAGTACTGACTACACATGACTACCTGTCAAGTACTATCTGTTGCTATTCTCTTCTTCGCTAAGATAATCCACTATTTAGTAATTAAGAAGTAGCAAATTTGTGTTTGTCGGATGGGAAGGGATGCAAATTCAACTAAGCCTGTCAAACTGGCACTTTGATACATTAGCTCCTTAGTGTCACTTGCCAAAAGGGAAACCTGCCAGAGCAAAAAACAAATATGATTTCTGAGGTTCCCTCCTTCAATCAAAATCATATGGCTATGATCTACTACTTGCCAGATGAGCTCATCACTCTTTAACGTATTCAACCGCTGCAATACGTTGCTTCTCCTAGCTGCAATATATTTACATTGAGGCTCCTTCAACTGCAATCCTTCAAGATACCATTTTGGAAGATATGATGCCCAGAGTTGTCAGGGAAGCAGGGCATCCTTTATGCTAAATTCAGCATTGTGATTGTCTTGTCTGGTGCCCTACTAAACATTTTTTATGCTGGCTATTTGATTTTGAGTGCAGTATTGACATATACTCCCCCATTACCCTCACATCACCCAAACAAGTTCTGATTTTGTGTTCATGTATATTCATTTTTAACTTAAAAGATATTAGAGGTTAGGTGTCTCTTTTAGTGAGCTTTGGGGAATTGAGCAAAACTGCTACTTTGATTTAAAACTGCTACTGCGCTTGCTCAATTTGCCAAAACACTCAGGAACAGGGAGTAAAGAGGGTTGCAGCACTTGTCAAGAGCAGAAGAAATTTGCATGCTAGTGAGAGCAGGAGGCAGCGCTGGAGCATAAAAGTATTTCCCCCAACCCTCTTAAAAGAACAGTTTAGTCACCAACAGTTTTTTCCTTGTCTGTTTGGCACTGTTAAATAAAAGGGCCAGTTTGGTACTGAAGCTCCTTCCCTCTCTCAGCTACTTCCTCTTCAGAGGTTCAGTTTGGAATCTTAAGTTAAAGGAGAACCTTTGCTAGATAAAAAAACTTACCTGAGCTTTCATCTTACGATGTACAGCCCAGAATTGTTGGATGAAAACTGCCAGATGCCTCTCATTTCCACCCTCCTGTATTTGACATATACAGAGTCATAGTACCCACCCCCCTGGCTTAGTTCACCGAACTGCCCATAAAGCGCATATGCAGATCCTTTTTTTTTTTTCTCTCTGCGCATGTACTTTATGGCCAGTTTGGTAAACTAAGCCAGGGGAGTGGATTTGGTGGTTTGATGGTCATGTGACACATCAAAAAGACAAAGAAGGAGATCTAGAAGATTCTGGGTTCACCCTTTGACCAAACAGCATATGATGAAAAGACATTTAATTTTTTGGTTTTCTGTATAATCAGGTGCTATAAAACAATTATGTATCTTTCTTAACATGCCCCTCATTGGTTAAAGAGCATTTATCTTTCCGCTGCTTAAATTTTATGTTCTTGTTTCAATATGATACATCATTAGTGATCTGCTTTCCTCTATGAAATCGTTGTTATGCTCACTACCATCAATATAATTGTGAATTACTTTATCTAATATAAGAAAGGATTTTTGAATTGACAAAATGCAATTGCAACAACTTGGCAGTAATGTATGGTAAATAACTTAAGATTTGTGACAAAATGCAGTGCTTTATTGCATAATGTGCAACAGATTGTGGTGGTTACATTGTCAGGAATAAAAACTCATTGCTCAAAAATACAGAAATTGTCTTTTATTAGCGGTTACTACATGCTAAAAGAACCCTGTGCCATAACTGCAGTAGCTATCAAGTTAGTGTATTTACCAACCTTTTAAGGCTCTTGCATTTTTTTTATATAAGAATACACTCTTAGTGAGATAATATAATGGTAATCATGTATTCTGGTGTGATACCGTGCTCTAATGTGTTAGATAACATTCATTTGCACTTACTGCCCTTATTCTTTTGTGGCTACTTAATTTATTGCTGACCTTTACAGCATCAGACTGTGATTCTATGCCTTTCCATGCCAAATTAGTGATGCATTCAAATAGCCTAAGCAATTCATGGAGACTGTGAGTATATTGGGAAATTACCATTTTTAAAACGCCTCTTGCCTAACCCTTTCTGCCATAAGGAAAATCATCAGAGCTTGTAGTTTCTCTACATTCAAAGGAACTAGCCCTCCCCCCACAAAATTGCACACCTCCCTACTACAGTCTGCCCCATTCTCAAATTCCATAGCACCTCCTCACCCTATCAAACATCCACAGTCGTGGACAGCTGCATCCAACCCCCATTCACAGACTTTAACTGTGAAAAGTCTGAAAGTAAAAAGCATGAGGAAGCATTCTCCTGATATTCATTTGCAGTGCTTTCTGTCCTAATGCTGTGCCAAGCCTCACATTTGTGTTATTAATAGATGTTTTAATGGTATAGTAGCCATTAAAAAAAATGTTTTTTTCTATTGATGTTGATTTATAAAGGGATTACTTGTACTTTTAACCTATTGATTAGCATTATTGCTATACCACTGTACAGACATTCTAAATCAATGATATCATGTATCATTATACAATACAGTGGTTTAGTAAAAAGTAGCTGTTTTGTTTACATTAATTTCCTTTTAGTTTCCTGTCAAGTGATTGTTCTTTGTTTTGTTATGCAGTCAGTCACCTGCAGGTGTCAGTGCAGTGCAAGTCAGGCTTTTTTTGGCAGAGAAAGGGGGAGAATCTACTGGCCGTCAGCAATACCTCTAATGGTACCCCATACAATAATGATTTTCACTTGAGTCTGTGCTGCTACTGTTGTGTCTGGTTTCTGATGGTGGATAATCTCTCAGTCTCCAGTTTTTCTAAACATGTAGTTTTGGGCCCACATTCAACCCCCCCAACATGTTTTCTTTTTATTGTTTCAGATTTGAATTGAGATGGAAAGCTTAGGGGACAAAAAGCCTTGGGGGAAGTTATGTAGGCTGTTGGGTGCTGAGTCGGAGGCTTCTTCTGAATTCTTTCTCTACAAAAAGGAATGGACAATAGGGAGGAAAAAAGGTAATTTTCTTACTGGAATCAAATGCAAGATGTAAAGCAAAAATAGCTAAAACGAAAAAAGACTATGCGGTTTGCTGAAATATGTGATATGCAACTTTAAACATTGGTTTGTATTCCCATGTGCCTCTCTTTTTAAATTAAAGGACCCACATCAACTAAAAGAAGAGGACTTTCCTTTAAATTGACAAGCCAATTATTTCTACCCAATTCAGTTCACTGATGCCCTCTTTCATTGCTATTTGTTTTTATCTGGCTAATTACCCATTATATTCATTCTGTTACACAAACTCCTTCTGTTCTTATTTTCATTGGAAGTTTAGGTAATACATATACTTGACCTAGGTTAAACAAAAAAACATGATAAAATAATAGTAAATGTGTATTTAGAAGAAATCTAGAATAGTAGTATATTAGAATGTTTTTAAAGATCTAGTTGTTTCTAATAAAAAGATCTAGTAGTTTTGGAAGTGCTTTCAAATAGTGCAATATTAATTCATTTTGTGATATTTGATTTCTTTGGTGACACAGATCCTTTAAAGAGACTGTCAGTCATTGATGTTATTTCTGCATGGGCAGGCTACAAACTGGCTTAAAAGCTTTACTAGATAGGTTTCACAGATGTCAAATCTAAATCTAGTAGTTGCACTCTAATGATCAGGCTTAATTGTCTTAGCAGGACTAGCTGAGTATTTTGCAGACCGCAATTTACTGTTTTGTAATGCTTCAGCCATGAGATATTTCATGAAGCACTTGCTGTTTATGAGTTTAGTTATGTTCACCAGCCTATGTTTTAGATCAAATAATTACTGTGAAGGTGCTTATATTAAAAACTCTGGACACCCATAGCCCAGTGTAACTGAACTGCTGCTTAAGCCACCTGTCATTTCTGGAGCATTCTTTGTAAAATCGGCATGTTGATTTAGACGATCAATTCACTAAACAGCGTACTTACTAGGCGAAGAGCGAATAGCGCCAGATGCTATTTGACTCATAGTGTAATCAATAGCATACACATAGTAATGCAAATTCATGCCACATTTTTGCTTTGTCCCTTCAGATTGAATTCAAATGGTTATACTGCCATTTTTGTTCATAAAGTTTTGTAAATACCCTACCATTTTTGATTAAGTATCCCTATTATTTGTAAGACGTTGGCAAAATTCATTTGAAGCAGCCTCTTCAGCTGAACCTATATGAAATAATCCTAATATGCTGTAGCAGAAGAAAAGGAAGAGCTGTTACATTACTGCTTTTGTTGCTCACTGAGTGCAGTTTTAAATTACAGCTCTATAAATCCATTTATTTTTGTATATTCTTACCACTCCAGGTGCAAAAGTCAGATAAAACAAAAACAAAGCTGAGAATGCAGCAGGTGTGAATAATGAGAGATGCAGCTGCTGTTAGTTCACCTTCTCTAACCCAGAACAGATCCAGATGGCCATCTTGCATAACCAGAGAATAATGCTTACAGGCTGAGAAATTGATGGCCTCATTTATTGTGAATAGCATAGCCATCTAACGCTCTGTATCCCTGGATTACTTTTTCCCTTATCGCATTAACCAGCTCACTTTTTAGTTAGTGAGTTTTTATGCCTAAAACAGTTTGCAGGACAGTAGTAAGCTCTTGCTTTATCAGAGCAACATTTTGAAATGCATTCCTATACTGAAAGAGCATTGCTGTGTTTTATAAAATGTGATTTTTTTTAAAATAATTTATATATATGTATATGTATACTCAACAGCATGTGATCTGTCCTTCCCTGGAAATAAGTTGGTATCTGGAGAGCACTGCAGAATTAAAGTGAATGAGGAATCTGGTCATGTTTCTTTAGAAGACACCAGGTAATCCACTTGTAGACATTTTTAATATAAAAGTTTTGGTTTGAACCTCATGTAATGTGATAGTTAAAGGGACATTAAGGGCGAAAGGGCCATTTTCGGCCATCTTGAATTCTATCGAAATGAAACCTCTGCTTTCTTCTATTGCTAGGACTATTCTGTAAAATAGGTGGCCAACAAATAAAAAGCATTGTTTTTCATTTGTATTTCTTCTTACAGGCTTTAGAGCGAAACTTCTAAAAGTCAAAAAGGCCAATTTTGGCCTTTTCAAATTTTAATTGATGGTACAAAAACGGGTATCGATCGAAAAATATTGATTGATACTTTTCAATTGGTGTTTTTTGATCTGTTACCGTTGAGAAAGTGCCATAAGCGCTATGACTCTATCAATATTTTTCAATCGGTACCCGTTTTTGTACCATCAATTAAAATTTGAAAAGGCCAAAGTCAGACGTTTAGAAGTTTCGCTCTAAAGCCTGTAAGAAGAAAAAAAAAATGAAAAACAATGCTTTTTGTTTGTTGGCCACCTATTTTACAGAATAGTCACAGCAGTAGAAGAAAACACAAGCACTTGCAGCAGAGGTTATCCGCTAATCCTACCCCTTGTTCTGTGCAGCATTTTACTAAGCATCTTTTCACTGAGATGTTTTCATTTTAATCTGCTTTTCTCCAGTTTTTTAGTCTCTCAGAGCTGTCTTGCACTAAGTTTTCTGAAGAAAGCGAAAGTGAATTAGTTTCAGGAGGGGGGAGTATGCTCAGTTACTGAACTATGCCTTTGACTTGGGGAGGATGAGCTGGGGTTAACTGAAAACCTCTTCTCCAAGTGTTTGTTTTTAATTCAATTGCTTTGACTATTCTCTAAAATCAGCCCAAACTTGTCATTTTACCATTTGTCGTACTTAATACTAGGTGGGCAAAATATAGAAAGCTCTTTTTTTACAGGCTTTAGTGTCCCTTTAAGACTTGCATATTGTACGGAAGAAATATAATTCATTGTTGATTGAAAGATCTGTTCATACATACATTAGAATGCAGCTATATAACGGTAACTTAGTCAAAAAGCAAGATCTGCTGTGTTGTTAAAGATGGAGCAGGTAAAACATCCCCATACTATAACCTATTTAGATTTAAAGTAAATTGCTTTTTTTGTCAACCTACTTCACTGAACATTATACAAAAGACACAAACAAAATCCTCATTTTTAATAAAATTTTAATTAAGTTTTACTTGTTAGAAATGTGTACTTTTTGTATAGAGGGATTACCTTGTGGCCCTACCTGGGGAATGTGTTGACTTCTCCTTAACACCCTTGGTAAAATGTTAATTTTGTTCCTGTAGGGGCAGACTCTTAAACTGAATGTGTAAACCATAACTTTTTTTTTTATAGTCTATAAATGTGTATGTTGCTGTTTTCTCTGAAAATGTTACCTGTGGAATTTGGGCTAATTCTAAATACATAAACCTCTTTCTAGTTTCAGTTGTTTAGAAAATAATGCAGGAATGTGAAAAGGTAGATTTAAGGGTATGCAAATGTATTTTTAAGATTTCTAGGGATTATTATCATTCTAACTCTAAATGAAGTTCTCGCCAGTTTGTTGGAACCATGGGCTGTTTGGTAGAATTGTAATCCATTAAGGAATCCCACCTGTAACACTTCAGATAATACCCTAGCGGCTCTCTACAAGCACTAAAAGTCAATGATAAAACAGAATAAAAATCCAAATTTAGAACTCACTAACCATTCCAAATGATGATTTTATTCTTGTTTCAGGCACTTGGACCTTTTTTAAGTGTGTGTGTTTTTTTTTAATCAGAATTGTAAACTATTTTATGTTATTGAATTATGCAGGCTATAGCCCTGTGGAGTTTTTGTTAAGACAAAAAGAGAAACCTGAACTCGAGAGCATTGATTAATCTTTTCATCAAGATGTATTCTTTGTTTACCGTCATTGGTATTTTGCAAACATTGCATCTATTGTGCTTTTATATTTTTTCACCTGTAGCACAAATGGTACCATAATTAACAAGCTGAAGGTGGTAAAGCGTCAGACCTACTCCTTGCAGAATGGTGATGTGATCTATGTTGTTTATAGGAAAAATGAGCCAGAACAAAGTAAGTTGGACTTCCTTCATAACTACTTTATTGAAGGTCACTATATTTTATCTCTGTTTACTGTGTATTTATTTAGTTAGTGGAATATAGATGCTAAAACTGCTTACTTTTTTTTTCAGATGTTGCATACCTTTACAAATCATTAACTCAAGCACAGAATAATATGCAGAATTCTAGAGGTATGTCAGCTTTGAGTTAATGTATCAGTATGTCAGCTGTCACTTTTTACAACAAAATGAAGTGACAATTAATACTAAATTTGTTACTAAAATGTCATTTGTTTGGAAAATCATCTCAGTACAATGGTTAGCTAGTATAACATAAACAGAATTTGACTAATCTTACCAAGACAGACTGTCTTAGGAAAAAGTAATCTTTTGTTCAAATAAATCCTATGGAGTCTTGCAGACTTAGTAAGGAGAAGCTAATTCGGTAGTTAACTTCCATGCAAAGGTAAACTATATTTTGTTCCACTTTTCAGTCCCAAATAGATACAACTGGGGGATATTTATAATAGGTTAGAAGTTTTTTGACTGGTTAACGCTAGTGAAACTTGGAAGTTAAAGGAGAACTAAACACCTGTTAGTCAAAAGGGTAATTCTTCAGGGGAGGATTTAATATACTGATCGATCTCAATCTTTTCTGCAGCACTGGCTCCTGCTTCATTTTACAGCCATTCTTTTCTTCAGCTTCCAGTTTGTCAATCCCTTCACTTCCTCCTTCTCCTCATCTTTGCAGATGTGGGCAAGCGCAAAAGTAGTATTATGATCTAATACTGCTTCAGCATGTGCTCATGTCAGTGATGGTGAAGAATAGGTGTAAATCAGAAGGGGATTGTGATGTTGGAATTGAAGATAAGATCGACAGAAACATGCAGCAGGTGCCAACATTATGGAAAAGATTGAGACCGGTAAGTATATTAATCTCCACAAAGAATCACCCCCTAGACTAACAAGTGTTTAGTTCTCCTTTATATTCATTAATTTCATTGCTTTCTGTCTGTTTTTATCTTTAATGATAGCATCCATGTTGCTAAACAGGCCTCACCAAGTCGCCCTAAAGCCCAATTTTTAAAGCTAAATAGGCTACATATTTTACTTTTACAGACTCAATTTAGAAGTTTTGAAATCACATACTGAATATAAAATGACTTATAGTGTCTTACTATAATAATTATTCTGTTATGACAAAATATTACATTTGTGATAACTTTGTATAAAATCACTATTATGTAATGTTTACCAAATGTTTTCAGATATCTCAGGTTCAGAGGAAGCTGAAACTCAGACTTTGTCTTCCCATGAGGATCAGCTATCATTTGAGGAACCACAGCCTTCCACTTCTACGTCCAGTATCTTCAGCACACCCACTACCTCTGCTAGTGAGCCATCTGTCCCTATGCATCAGCCTAAAGCAGCAAGTAAGAGCATCAGCTTTTATTAGTTGACTGGTCACAATTATCTGTGTTTAAGGCAAAAGTTAAGTTAAAAATTTGCTTTTTGTATGTTCCGCATTTTGGCATTTAAACTTCAATTTGCTTACTAGGGTCAATGGTCCTAACAACCAGACCATAACTTAAATGATTAGAGTTTAAATATAGAAGGAGGCCTAAAAAAATATAATTAAAAATTATCATAATCATCTTAATTTAAAACAAAAAAATAAAATTTAATTTAAAGCCAAATCACTTTCCCTTATGTATATTCATATTGGTTTGCCCTTGTACAATTTACAGTTTCCGCGCTGCAACTTGAACATGATGAACAAATTAAGTCAAGTCTTGGAAGTCAAAGCTCCTCATCAGACACAAGGCACACGGCAAAAACATGTTTACCTAAATCTAATGCTCCAGCACAAGAGCAGGCAATTCTGGCTCCTCCAAAAAAGAGAATGAGAACGGGTGAGTAGTTTGGATTTCCTGGTTTAAATCTAAGGGGGTATCTATTAAGTTTTCCTTTGATTTTTCTAAGATCGAAAACAGCTTTTCAATTTAAAAAAAAAAAATACATGAAAATGTGACATAGGACATGGTAATAAAAGCTTTTTAAAGAGACTTCTATAAATATCCCCCTAAATGTGCAATGCATTTTAATTTATGTTTACATTTTAACTATCTCTTATTTATAAAACGCCATCATATATTCCACAGAACTTAAGGAAACTGAAAATGTTGTCATCTTTTGGGAAGTGGGGATACTGTTTGTTCATTCCAGCATTTAAAGAACAAAATTAGACCAATTCTAATGGTAAAAATAGACATATGAAAATGTATCATTTAAAATGTTAAATTTTATGTTCCAGTCAAGTCACCAACAGTTGCTTTTTCTGACTTTTTCTCAAGCTTGTGGATCAAGTTGCTTACTTGAGATTCCTCACTGATTATCTGAAGAAGTAGTAGTAGGTGAAAGAGTTGAGACTTCTGTGAGAAAATGGCTGTAAAATGGGGAAAAAAAAAATTACTGAAAATAAATTATATTGAAAAAACAATTCATTTAACAGTGACAAATAACTGTTGGAGACTGGACTTCCTTTAAGGGCAATGTTACACTATGCGTTTTGATGCAGGAGTGAAAATGCATATAACAGATGTTTAAAGAAGAACTATACTAAAAAAAAAATCATACTTACCTGAGCGATCTAGCAGCAGTATACTAAGTGTACTTCTGCTAGATCAGTATTCACCTCACAATCCTTAGCCCAGGATTGTGAGATGAATGCCTCTCTGCTCCCCCTCACTTCCTGGGTATGTATGTGACATGAAACATCAAATACTAAACACATCCACCCCCAAATTTTGCTGAATTTAACTGCACATGTGCAGATGGTTAAGTTCGGTGAACTTTAGGAGGGGGCGGGACTATGTGATGATCCATGTCACATAGATAACCAGGAAGTGAGGAGGAGCGGCGAAGCATTCATCTCACGATCCTGGGCTGAGGATTATGAGATGAATGCTGATCTAGTAGCAATACACTTGGTTATCAATCAGGTAAGTACGATTTCTTAGTATAGTTCTCAGTCAGTCCTGTAAATAGACAATTTGAATATTTAATCGTAACATATCAGTTTGGCCTCTATCAGTTATTTGACATGTATTTTCACTTTTTGAAATGCTTTTTTTTTTTTTTTTTTTTACATTATTTACTCTAATATATAGTCTATATTTATTTTCCTTGGTTTTTGCATTTAGCCACTTTCTTACAGAAGCCCCTCATCGCTCACTCACTTTCCCTTAAGCTGATCAGCATAAATCTCATTCCACTGACTTGAGCCACAGATCTCAAAATTCTGAGAAAAAAAAAATTCTAAAGAAGCAGGTGGCCTTTAGAGGTTGCACACCTTCAAGATTCTGATTGGTTATTTGGGATTCCAAAGCTTTTCAAATCTAAAGAAAAACAACAATTCTCAGTGTAAACATGGAGATGAAAGGGAAGCGCAACAATATATAATGAAAAAATGAATATATAAAACGTGTGCAATGAAAAAATATAAATAAATAAAGTCCACAATGATACAATACAAAGAAATCTTGTGTTCAGTGAACTAAAATGGAGACGAATCCGTGTAAAACGTGCCGAAGCTACACTTCAGTCTGATAGAATCTAAATTCTATTGATCTACACTCTTTCAAATCTAAAGGTTCCAAATATCCCAATGAACACAGTAGGTGACGGAGAAAATAAAATAAAGTGCTTATAGACTGATAAGAGATGAAAAAAAGTACATAAAATATATTGCAAAAGCATTTATTTAACCGTGACAAATAGACAGGCAAATAACTGTTGGAGGCTAAACTGTTCCTTTAACTAGTAAAATGTAAATAGCGTTTTTTGTGCACGGGATTTATTTTTCTAAATATGTATTTCTTTTTAAAGAAGAGCAATGGACAGGCAGCCACAATCCTGTTCCTCCAAGCTGTTCAAAAGAAGCCAGTGAAGACATTAAGACAGCAAGCGTGAAGCCAGACAAGATGGAAGAAACTCTCACCTGCATAATCTGCCAGGAACTGTTACACGACTGTGTCAGGTAATCTTGAAGAGCGATAATGTACAAAATGTAAAGCATCTGGAACATTCTTTCTGATTGATGTTATGAGGCCATATAAGTGTCGTGCCGATCTTTGATCCCGGTTGAATTTAATTCGTCAACTATTCCCCTAATTAATAAAGGTGCCTGGGTTTGAATGCCTAAATAATGTTTTTATTCATTGTGCTTTATAGACTTTAGGTAAGATTTGGAATCCTAAAGGCAGTTTTGTTTTTCAAATAACTGAATCTTCTTCTTTTTTTTTTTTTTTCTTTTTTTTTATTTTAATCTTGGTACCATTAAGTTGTTATAAAGGTAAAGTTATGTCATTGATAATGTTGCAAATGCCTATTTCTGCTTGAAATGATTCATTAATAGGTTATTCATTACATATGGCTAAAACAGCATTTTAGGAGCATTTACTTCCTTATGCTATGGAAAACCCTTCCAGCTCATTCTTATGCCGAATGCCTATTGGTGAAACTTTTGGAACTACTGTATTTTTTGGACTATAAGATTCACCACACAACACCCAGCCAATTTTTTTTATATAAGATTTTGAGAAAAAAATTGCACACTTTTATAAATGAATTTGCACACTCACCCCATTGTAACTGGGGTAGGGGAGAGACCCCTTCGGATCATAAGATGCACTATAATAGTCTTTTTAAGACTAAAAAAAGTGTGTCTTAAAGTCAGAAAAATACAGTAAACTGTAGCTATTGCAGATAAGGACTTAAATTTCTTTTGTTTGTTCATACTTTGTTGCCTTACTTTAAGTTTGCAGCCTTGTATGCACACTTTTTGTGCTGCTTGCTATTCTGGTTGGATGGAACGTTCTTCTCTCTGTCCCACTTGCCGCTGCCCTGTTGAGCGCATCTGCAAAAACCACATACTGAACAATCTGGTGGAGGCCTATTTGATCCAGCACCCAGGCAAGTTAGATATGGCACTGATATCCTTTGCAATAATAGAAATATATCTTCAACCTTTCCCTATAGTAGTAACTAGCCCATTTTAAAAAATAGAAAGAATAATCACTTTCCTGTATGTTTAAACAGTCCGAAGTCTGAGTTATGCTCTGACAAAAGTTAAACCGCATCAAACCTCAGCAAGTCAATAAAGGATTTAGCTATCATATGGTTTTTTTTATGATAAGTGTTCTTACATAGACAAATTTCGAAAGATTAAATTTCCCTGCAGATAAGTGCCGTAGTGAAGAAGACAGGCGTAGCATGGATGCACGGAACAAGATCACTCAAGATATGCTGCAACCTAAGGTGCGCCGCTCATTCTCTGATGAAGAGGGAAGTTCTGAAGAGCTGATGGAGCTTTCAGATGTGGATAGTGAATCTTCAGACATAAGGTTAATTGTTCTACTGGTTGCTGCCTTTTTTTTTCATGATGTATGATTGTATATGTACAGATACATTTAGATGTACCAAAACTGCATATATTTCATAATTGAGCGAATGCAATAATCTAAATCAGCGGTTCTCAACCTGTGAGTCGCAACCCCTTTGGGGGTCGCACGACCATCTCAGAGGTCGCAGAACCGCTGCTCAGCCATCCTGCTCGCGCAAGTCCCTTTTTATAGGGGTGGTTGCGTGATGACGTTGCGTGCAAATGAGAACCTCTGATCTAAATTAAATCTTGAATATGGTAAATTGAAATAGAGAAACATTGCATTTGGTTTGAAGCAACCCATCTTGTACATTTTTAAACCCACCCTTTTACCTGTTGCTTAAAAATATTTAAATAAGAAAGAACTAAAGTCTCCTAATAAATCCCATTTTTTTATTTACCATACTTGCTAACACAATAAACCCACCGTCTTTTCATTTCCAAGCCACCTACTTGACTATTTCTGCTGCTTATCACGAGTTATTTCACAAGTTAAGATAGCTGACTTGATGACTTTTTACACTGCACATTTGAAAAGCAGCACTGAGTGCATGCATCATATTCACAGTTTAATGGACCGTGTGAAATTCCCCAACCCAGTCAAACAGTATGTGAGATGAAGTGTCAGGATTCATTTGCATATTATTGAGAATCTAATATGGCAGCCTATTGGGAAAGGCAGATTTATAAGTTAGCACTACAGCCCCAAGGTACTGATCTGCTGCTTCATAATATAATGATTAAGTTTGTCAGACCCTGTACTTTTAGCATATCAGTTATGGTTAGGGTACATTAGTTCTTCAAGTTATATTGCATATATATCACTTATTGAACATCACAAATATCTCTTTAGTCACACTAATTTTGTGTGGCACAAATGTCACTAACAGTGTGCTAAACGATTTCTATTTGATAAAAAAATGGTAGTATTTTTAATAGAAGTATTATGCTCAAAGTTTTTGGCACACTTATTTTATTCCCCTAAATGTGGTAATTTATACACATCTAAATCATGCAATCAGTATGCAAGATGGGCGGTGTCAGTGACATGCAATGAGCCAGATGGAAACCTACCGGTGTATATGTACAATTTATTTAGTTCATGCGGTACAGGAGACCCTAAATATTCTATCATTTGACTAGAGATATAGTACAGGGAGTACAAGGATTTGTAGTTCCTTTTGTGAGGCACAGGTACTTTATCATACAATATAGTGACTTTCCCAAGGAGAACTTGGTACAACAGTGTCAAAACTCAATATCTTTAACATACCTAAAGTAGATATGTCAGGCCCACTCATTTTTAAGATATGGGAATCGGGGGTAGCCTGAATCAAAAGCTCAACACATTTGCACATTACTATGGCAACACAAAACAGGACAGTTTATATTATGGCTGCTCATATCATATCCTGCCTAGATTGAGATTTGATGAGTCTGATTGGAGAAGCCATAATGACAGTTCCCATGTGGCTCTGCCCCCTCTAACTTTACAGGAACACTTCAGTGTTATACAGTTGCTTGCCCATTTAACTGATGCTGACAAATACATGATTTTTGCAACTGAAATTGTGTGTGTATTTCGTTTTTTTTTTTTTTTT
>JAKJJM010028046.1:0-11861 GCA_021901965.1 Pipa carvalhoi
TATATATATATATATATATATATATATATATAGTGTGCCTTTGATTTAATAGGGGATTTTTAGAATGAAGCCTTTTTCACCATTGGCCATGTGCTAGAGGCAATATGGGTCTGATTTAAACCAGTTTTAAATGAGATGGCTAAGGTTCCCATATCAATCATTAAAAATACATATGCAATTCACTTGCTGCAGTGAATTCCATATGGTTCTGTTCTAAAATGGATGTTTTGGCCACCACATGTTCACAGAGTCTCAGAATGACAAAAGGAAATGTAATCTTCCCTCTATAAAGAAGGGATACTCAGCCTGCTGATAACTCTATTACGATCAATAAGGGGTATTTTTCAAAGTCAAAACATTTTTTGCCATCAATAAAGTTGTAGGGGAAAGTTTCGCCGGTGAAAAGTTGTTCAAAAGCAGTGAATAGGTTTGAAAAATGACCTTGATAAATCCCTCCCTATGTGTAAGATGGGGGAAAGTCTGTTTACTTGAGTTGTCCTCTTTTTGAAAACCAGAATGCAGATGCAAAGATGCATTGTATTGCCCAGTCTATAGTTCAGTGTTTTGGAAGTCACAAGGTAGTTTTTCAGGTTTAATTTTTAATTCAAAGAATCACTCATTGGTTGGATCAATAAAACTAAAAAGTATATGATTTTTATCTTTATTTTTTCCATCCTTGAAATGTTCTGGTGTTATCCTATAGGATGTTATTGTTTGTAATAGACGCTTATCACTCCAGCATCCATACCTGAAACAACAGTGCTGAGAATAGTATAAAGATATATATAAAGTATGAAAGTATTATAAAGTATAAAGAAAGGAATTTTTAATCAATTTGCTGGTATTACCTTCTATTAACCTTATAATACACAGTACAGGAAGTGTATGGAACATCCTGTAAATAATAATGTATAATCGGCTAGTTCTGACATCAGACCTGTCCAATTATAACAAAGTAACCATCACTCCCTTTCTTCTTAAAAAATATTATTGTGAAACATGTTAATACTCAATCTTCTCCAATCTACTTCTCTTAACTGCAGCTGCATCCCTCAAACTACCACTGTACCCTTCCCTTGAGTAAATATTAAGGCCCCATGGATCATGGGATTTGTAGTCATGCATGTTCTGAAACATTATTACAGGGCTGCAAATAATTTTTTTGTGACATAATGACAAAAGGAGAACTTAACTAATGCCTCTGTCCACATCTAATTCTATTGTGTGACTAAATACCTTACAGTACATCATGTGAAATGTAGGCAATAACCTACACATTTTTGGAAATATTGTATTACTGCATTATATATATTTAAGTGAAACAAAATAACAAATAATCACCCACTGGTTCTTCTGCACTAATACCCTATTGTGGGTGACATGGCATCATGAGAATTGTAATATTTCTGAACAGGCTACAGAATAACACTACTGCCTTAAACTAAAGTATTCTGGGTGATATAATGGCACAAGTAAGAGCAGAATCTAGAAATGAAAAATGCTGTTCAAGAAACAATATTTATCAGGGGGTAAAACAAGTTTCAAGTTGTAAATGTATTTTATTTTGTTTTCCAAAACTGCCATGTGTATAATGTACCCCTGCCTGTGGTTTATAACCATATTAAAAGTCACCTTGGAGTTCCATGCCCTTTAAGAAAGCAC
The DNA here is from genome assembly GCA_021901965.1 of Pipa carvalhoi. Lineage (NCBI taxonomy): Eukaryota > Metazoa > Chordata > Amphibia > Anura > Pipidae > Pipa > Pipa carvalhoi. Next base: position 1,663 of record JAKJJM010028046.1, read on the forward strand.
TTGGCCAGTCTGGCACTATAACCCTGGCATCCCAAGTGCTGGTTTGGGGCCCCTTGGTACCGGACCGCATGGTGGTAATGCACACTTGGGAAGCACGTCAACATGCGTTGCCCTTCCCCCACACCCTCCCGATCCGTAAACCTTTTGCCGAGTGGTGAACTGGTCTCCGACCAGTGCTTTTTATTCACAAAGCAGATATTTTCTAATGCCTGCAGAGGACCGCGACCCTCTAACGCCAATGTATTTTATTCTATAAATTTTTAACTCTGCACTGAAAGCTAGATTTATTATGTTAAACTGAAAACGTATTTTTGTCTGTTTTGTTCCATTACAAATAGGGGTGACGTATTCATGTTCTGGTTTTTTAACATTCTGCTTCTCTTTTTCCATATCCTATCTCCTCCTCCTGCAAGTTTCTTAAAATAGACAAATGTCCAGTTTACCTCTCCTAACAGATCCTTCAATCGTAACTGTATTCCTGAAACGCATTTTCCACAATGCATAATTTTTACAGCAATGAGAAATCTTTGAAACCAGCTCTGCCTTATATGTTGACAGCTATAAGGGCACAATGGTTCAAAACTGGAGTGAGCAGAGGATAGGAGAGATTTGCCAAACCTCAACCCGTCTTACTGCTTACATTTTTTATTTTTAGGAATTTCTTATTCTTTTTTTTAAACCTCTGTTTTATGGGTTCTTTTTAGCGAACAGACTTGGATAAATGAATACCTGTTTTGAATTAGAGGGCTACTATTTAAATTGTTTAGCACTCTGTAACCTAGTGGCACTTCATTAATGGTAAATATACATAATACCAGCAATCCACTAATGAAATTGCTTTAGATTCATTCAGATTTAAGGTGGGGTCCTTAGTCATCTATATAAACTCAGCTGATTTCAACTTGTATAAGAGGAGAGCAAAAGGCAATCGGGGTTATTGACTAAACTCCGAATTGTCTCGTAAAGGTGTGAATTCCCCACTTCCACATATTCAGGTATTCAACAAACTCTGTGATGTGGCGAATTTGCTAACGACGGTCGCACACTACACAATAGACAGCTACTGACGCAATTGAGACTTTACTATGGGAATACTGTCGCGGTTATGGATTTGCTATGGGAATCCACTGTTTAGCCAATAAGGATAATAAGAATCAGGGCGTAACCACCTGAAGTGATGAGAATTCACTAAGACAGTCAAATTCTCACTTTAGTCAATAGCCCTCTCAGAGTTGTTCAGTAGATGGAGGGTGGATAAATAACGATGCCTCCATGACATCTTCAGGGAGGTCACTAGAAGTGTTTTCAATCACTAGCAATCTTTTTATGTTTGGCTGGGAGTGCCTAGTAAAATATATTAGCTTTAACATTAGCTTGTATGGCTGCTACCATATAAAAGTATAGACACATTTATGAACATTCTGCATCATGCAGAAAGCGCTATATCATTTATAAATTGCTGTTGCTTTCATCTTGAGCCCAAGTAATTAACATATATTAAGTAAAGTTTCATTGAAAAAAGTATCCCAGAAATGTAAATACTGGGGTTTGGCCACATAAAGCAGTCTTTTCTGCACTCACAGATAAGTGTACTCTGCAGATGGTGGGAATGACTGCGTTTATTCTACAAAAATTTCCGATATGGAAGTGTGATATGGAAATATTTTTTTCCTCATGCTGGAAAATGATTACAATAGATTGTCTGTTTACACTTATATTTTTGATATCGCTGTAAGTAGAACCGGTAATTAATTGGAAAGATTGTTACATTATCAACATTTAATGCAATCTATTATAGAGCTCTTCTTTCAAACTGTGAATACATTACATTTGTTTGGAATCAGAAATCAGTAGGAAATATGAATTGTCCCTGCTCCCACAATACATAAAGTCATCTAAAGCCCAGGGACAATTCATATTTTCTACTGATTTCTTAAAATGCCAGTCAAGTACTTTCACACAGTACAGTAATGAACTAGTTCATTCCAAAGCAATCAGATTGTCATTACAATAAATTCTACTCTCCCAAAGTGAATCATTTGCATTTTAAATATACAAGCTTTAAAGTGCACCCGTCACCTCAAATCTCCAATACTAATTTAGGTTCTACTAATGAAATAAACAATTTTGTAAATATATATGTATTTTTAAAAAAGCGTTTCTCTCTGTCATCTTCCCTGTCAGCCAGACTTTTCTTTCCCCAGTCGGGTTGGGCGTGGCTAAATGATTGACATCATAGCTCCTCCAATCAGATCCCTTAAATCACAATCTAGCAGGGATCTGATTGGAGGAGCTGTAATGTCAATCATCATTTAGCCCCACACAACCTGACTTAGGAAAGAAAACTCGGGCTGACAGGAAAGAAAAACGCTGCATAAAGGTACATTTTTTTCATAAATATATATGTACAAAATTGTTTATTTCATTAGTAGAACCTAAATTAGTATTGGAGTTTTGAGGTGACAGGTACACTTTATTAAGGGCTTTTTTAAACGACCTCCTAAGTTTTGAGAAAATTGCATGGAAAACTGCATCTTTCACTTATTTGGAGAAATCCAAAGGGAACGAGGCACAGCAGTAAAGCATTCCCTGTAATGATTGACATGACCTGAAGGCAACATCAATGCAGCAGCATGAAGCTGTTTGTAGTTTGCAGAGCCATCACGTGAATGCCGCACCACACTATCCTGTCCTGTAAAGTCACTTATTGTTTTATTAAATTGGGATGTATTTATTGAAAAGGCCTATGCACCATGCTTAGGAAATCATTTCTTACCCTCAATACATTTCTCTAAGCTGGTAAGCTGTTAAAGATTGCTCTGTTTCCTGGCTCTGTTATCCATTTAATAAAATGTGCTTTGGAATCTCGTAAGAGGCAGTGATTTGTTGTTATAAATAAACTCATGTTAGAGAGATTATAATACATGTGTTATGACTTCTCATAATTTCAGCTAAATTGTTCACCTAAAGGGACTCGCTGTGATCATTCAGAATGAAAGGCCTCTCTTTGTCTTAAGTAAATGGATCTTGAAATACTATCAACTGTTTCTAATGAAGGGACCACCTGGTCACATAAATGCCAACTTTGGAGAGCATGGTACTTGGTTGTTTTGGCAATTATTGCACTGCAAATATGACCTAATTTATTGTAAAAGTGCACTTGTTTCATTTTTAGAACATATTAGCCTTGCTACATCAACTGACGTGTTCTCAGTTGGGACCACAGGTGTATGACTTCATATACTCAGCTCTTTAATGGTTTAGAGGAAGAGGTGCTTTATGAAGTTGTTTTAACACTGAATTTTGGCTCATGCTGTTGGTTTGAGACTGTGCTGTCAGAGTTGGAACCGAATGTAACTGTATATTGGTGCAGGCTGCTTAGCAAATATTATGAATTTCAGTTTTATTTTTCTTCTTCAAGTATTTTGCTTTGCATTAATTATTTAAATAAAACCGTATTTATACATTTCTGTAGGGGATAGTTATTGCATTATGACCTGCAATTTTTTTTTTTTGCCAACTTGAGTCTCTTTGAAGACGCCAACAAGAAACCCACACATAACAAAAAATGATTTTTGGAAATGTGGAAAAATTCTTTTTAGCCTGTCCCCTTATAAGCCCCCTGTAACTCTGCATGCCTCCCAAGTTCCTCAGAGGAAAAAGAGCAACAAGAGCAGAGTTCACTGTGACAAATTTTCTCAGGATATGGCTGTGAAGTAATCACACCCCCTTGTCACAGTTTCTACACCTACAAATCAAACTTGTCCAAACTATATAGAGCCACCAGTCATGCTCACCAGAAGCAATGCCTTACTACAATAAAATATGATTTTAATAAACTGTGTGTGCTACAATTGTATTTTATATATCTCTAACTTTCATTAGCAAACAACCTAAATTAAATTGATTTAAAAAAAGTAATATCTGAGAAACCAAACTAAGCGTGCATCCTATCACGTCTAAGGTAAGGTGAGGAATACAAAATAATTCTAAAAGTGTAGCCCCAACCTCACCCGCCATCTTAATTCTGGTGCCAAAAGCAGACCAACAAGCATTTGTGGCAGTTACAAGTTGTTATATGTCCCCTCTACATCTAGTTTCAAGACGGCAATAGTGAGCTAATTTCAGTTGGAAGAATTATGTTAGGAAGATTACATCAGTTTGACTATTAAAGGCGATATCTACTGCCCTGAATCCCAGCTGGATATGTGCTCCACCTATGTCGTCTGGTCCGGAGTGTTTGCAGGACTTTGGGAATTTACCTGCACTGTGCATGCATATGCTGTGGAGATGTGCCTGTAGTATAGCAAGTTCTAAGCATTTACTTAGAAGCAGTTAATAAGTACAAGATATGCATGGTAAAGAGTTGGCACATCTATACCATATGTTCAGACAGATGACGCAGCAGGACGAGGTGAAGAACATTCCTGGATTGTGGGAAAGAACCATAAAATAGGACTGTCCCACTGAATTTAGGCATTTGTGTTCCCCTGTCCAAAAAGATTTTTCCACAAAAATTGGTGTGATAGGCCTTTTAAATTAAAAACATTCTTTAATGTCAGAAGTTGCCAATTATAAGGGTATGTTTTAAAGTTCTGTGTATAGGGATTTCTAGATTGTGTATATATACACTGATCATCCTTAGCAGTAAAACTGTAACATAACATTGTGTACGCCCCCCTTGTGTGAATAGAGGCAGCTCTAACCCACTGAGGCATGAACTCCAAATACTACACGAACATTAAAAAATGTGTATTTCTATAATATTAACAAGTGCTTTAGGTCGTGTTTACATGGGTGCATTGTGCGCCTTGCTTTTTCGCAGCGAAAAAATGCCAAAAATACAGGGTCTCAAAAACACATTGAAAGTAATGACTATCGGCTGTGCAATGACACACTAGTGTTTCATAAAGAGGAATATGCACTTGGACGCTTCTTTCTTGCGGTTTTTTCGACTGCGTAAAACGCTACATGGAAAATGTGACACTATTCATAGCAATAGGATTTGAACAATAGCAGTCACACATGAGGGAAAAGCGCTTGAGATAGTGATGTTTTTTACATGGAAGCACCACCCCCAAATGCCTTTTATTTTTTTTTTAAATGCTTAGGAAAATTTCACCTATGTGAACTAATGATATGTAAGGAAGATTGTTGTGTGAGAGATAAAGAATGTTCATGCCATTGACTAAACACAGATAACATTTTATTATCAGGGCTGGATTTGTGGGAAGTCCATCTAGGCTTGGGCAGTAGGCAAATCATATTGTACCAAAGGAAAAACTTGATTGACTTTACTACACAGGCTGGGTTCAATGCAAGTTTATTGTGTGAATATTTATTCAAGGAATTTGGTCCACTAGTTATGATTGAGCTCTATTTTTTGTAGCACAACCCACATGCCCCACATGCCAGTTGCTAGGTATTAACCACTGCACATGGAAAACATTCCAAAAGATCAGCCATTTTGGAGAAGCTTTGACCCAGTTGTTCAGTCATCACAATTCAGATCCTAACCGTTGCCATTTTTTCCATCTTCTAAAACATTAACCTCAACAACTGACTATTTATTTGCTGTCTGTTATAACCCACCTCTTGACAGGTGCCATTGTAAGGGAATACTTCATGATGTTCACTACACTGGTCTTAATTGTATAGCTGGTTGGTGAGTAATATGTTTGAACTATTTTCTCAGAAATTGCCTTTTTTTCCCCCTAAACTACCCTGGGCTGCTGGAGAATTTGTTTTATATCTGTGTTATATCTGAAAAGTGGTAAAATCATTACTGCTTATTAAAACCAAAAGTTTCATTTCATCTTGAGATTATTTTTGATTTGCGCTTTGTTTAGATTTTAGATAAAGTGTAAGTGCTTTAACAGCTAAGCTGTTATTGATAATGACTGAAGTCTAGTAAAAAAAAAAATGGAATACTTTCAGAAGATACAATCATTATATAATTGTTTGCGCGTTATTAAAGGCGGGGAAGCACTGGCACACTCTGTTTTGCTGCATTGTACTGTTACTGAATAATCTGACATTCTTTATGCTCTTGTTGCCATGGAAATGCACTGTGGTGGGGACTTTAAATTGGTCCAACTTCCTATATCTTTATTATTTCATGTTGGCAGCCAAGTGTCTAGTCAAACTTCACTGTCCAACTACATTAGATCATTTCCTTTGTTAAAAGAGCAGTTAATAGCTGAGTAGCTCCTTTTTTTCTTTGTACACCATGTTTCAGGAAAGCATTTGTGTAATGATATATAGACAGCTTGTTCCTTTTTCATTTGTAGCTGCTCCCTGTGGAATAAACTTATCTTGTAGAAATCTCTTTTGCTAAATGAGTTAAACACTTTTACCACAGATGTTCTCTGATTAAGGACACAAATTTCATAGGTCTGTGCTGAAATTGGTTTGAGAATGATCTCAGTTTAAAGGGATGTTATCACCAATTTTAGAAACTGAAATTTTTAGAGTCTTTTACTCTTGTGTCTCTTATTTGCTTCTTGATATGTGGATATTCACTTACAGATTATGTAGGCAAGCAAGAAAACCATGGGTGATAATACTAAATGGGCGATAATACTAAAATGTTGGTTGAAACCCTGATTTTGTAGACGCTACAGAGTTATCTCCAAAACTCTGAAGAAATGGTTCGTTGGCAATAGCTACCACTATTGACCTCACCCAAAAAGCAATCTTTCAGAATGCGAAAGGCCCTGACCCAAAGTTTCCACACTGCTGCTTTCATTTATGTTTTTAGCTGCTTTTGACAAAAAGCTAAAGTTTTTTAAATTTTTTATTAATTTATTGTATTTATATAGAGCCACCACAGATTACCGCCTAAGTTCAGTCCTTGCCCTTGTGCAGGTCACAATCTAATTTCTCTACACAATCACACACAGTCTAGAGCTCATTTTACTGAAACCCCACTTAACTTACCTATATGTTTTTGGACTGTGGGAAGAAACTAGCTTACCCGGAAGAAGCACACATAGACACAAGGAGAACATTTAAATACTATGGAAATGGTGTTCAAGGTAAAATTGAACCCAGGACCCCAGCAGTTCCATATACATACATAGCTCTGGAAAAAAGACCTGGAGCAGTAAGTATCGATAGCCCACACAAGCTGAATCATCCTGAGAATAATGAGTTGTTTAGTTCTTTAAATATACAGTACTCTCTTATTGTAATAAGCTAGTTGTAACAATTGCAGCAGATATTCCACTCAGCTGAGCAGCTAGATAATTCAAAACATAATAGCAGACTCTTCCCTTTTGGTTCTTCCTAGCTCTGGAAATTTCTCCTATCCAACCCTATCATTCTTAAAGGAAGTGGGTAAACAGGAAGCGCAAAAGCTGGTAAAGAAGCAATTTTTCCTAGATGCTAGGGGGGGGTCATTTGATAAAGGACTGTGTGCCTGTAACATGTAATGCAACACAGTAATAAACACTTTTGTTAGCACACTACCTGGTTTTGCTGTTTCTCTATTGGAATATCGGACAACACTCTACTAGCATCTAGGAAAAATTGCTTCCTTACCAGCTTTTGCGCTTCCTGTTTACCCACTTCCTGTGGTTATTTTTTCATCGTTCATTCATCGTTGGGCATAGTGGCAGATTGCCCCCTTTTTGGGTTATAACGCATTGACTTCCTTTTTTATTATATATTTACATTTTTATTTTTTTTTTGTCATGGTTGGGTGCTACACATTTTTTCTCTTGTTTTTCAAGTGATTTCTTGTACCTATCATTATTAGAAAGATATCGCAACAACCTTTTCTAGGAGGCCAACCCAGCAACAGTCTACAGTCATGATATGATCCAATCCTCTGCTAACAATCTAGATATATACCTCCTAGCTATTTAGATCATAACTTTGTAGACCAAGTCCTCTACCGTATCTATTTCATTCCATGATTTTTTGTTGTAAAGTTTCTTGTTTGTTATACTAATTTAAACTGCTATGTGGACAGTTGCCTCTCAATTGTATAAATAAAGTCTGATAATTATACAACCCTTAGAGCTGCCCCCATTGCAACAGTTTATTTTCATATAACTTAAATGATTAATTTCCCCAAAACTTTCTCTTGTAGTAATTCTAATTAATTTTCCATACCTCCATTAACAGTACTGTGCTACGTTTTGTCACAATAAATAGAACATTGAAGAGAAGAATATGCACACATGCTTTTTGCAGATTCTGGTATATAGATGTGAGGTACAGGTGCAGACTTCTTCAGGCCTGACGCACCTGTACCTCGCACCTATGGTCCAATAAAAGGGTTACATTCCAGAATCTGCATAAAGCGTGTGTGCATATTCTTCTCTTCAATATTCTACATATATGATGACGTGTTGTATAACATCCAAGAATCTTTCACCACCTCTAAGGAAGTGAATTGATGAGCACCACAATATATTTCTTTAAGACTGTACATGTCACAATAGATACACATTGTTCATCAACTTATTAAATAGAATTTTTCTCTGAGTTTGTCATATAAATCCTGTAGACCCTATAAGGGTTATGCTGTCCATTCAGATTAAGGGGGTCATTCTGGAAACTCCAAATTTTCCATCCTGAATTCACTGATAGCAAACTCCCATTATAAAGTCGTGACCGCCACAATTCTCCTATTATAAAATCGTGACCGTGACAATTTTTTAGTCGCAGTCGCGACTTTATAATGGGAGTTCGCTATCAGTGAATTCGGGACAGAAAATTCCGAGTTTCCAGAATGACCCCCTTAGAATGCTAATTTGTACAGTATTGAAAACAACTTTTCAATGTAAAAAAATGCATCAAAAAGTGACTTTTCAGATGGCAATAAAAGCATTTTTATAATACTAGCAAAATAAAAAAAAATTGTTTCTTAAGTGGTCAAAAAACTTTTTAACTTTTGAGTGATTTTACCCATAAGGTTTGCTGTGCTAATAAAAAATGAGAAAGTAAAACATCTGTCGTGCAGACACAAAAACCACTCGTCACTGGACTCCATTTTTAGTCTTAATCGACTTTACTAATATCCTTTCTGCTGTGTCTATTTAAAATGGGGTTTAGCAATTGTCTGAACAAGTAATAGCTTCATGGGTCTTCAGTGCTGAAAATATTCCGCCAAATTTCCAGTATTTTTCATCTCCTTTGACCCTTTGCAGAATCCCCATAGAGAAAATCCCTGCCCCCTGCTGTACAGAATGAACACTACTGTGGTTGGGAGAGGGATATTCTGCAATTTGACTGAACTAGAGACAATTTTTTTTTTAGCAGTGTGTTAGATGTGTTTTAAATAAGTGATTCCAGACACAAAAATACGCCTTGGTTACTAAACACTGACTACAGAATTGTGCAAATGAGATTCACCAAGTCTTGTTCATTTGAAGCTAAAACCACTAAAATGCATGAGTCATTTTCTATCCAAATCCGTGGATAATTTATAATATATTACATTTCCAAACCCTATTATTGCTTTCAAAACAAAAACATTGTTTAACTTCGTGTATTCTCAGTGATTGATGATTTTGGGACTAATCTGAAAGAGATTTGCAAAGATTTCAGTATCCAGCTATGGTACTATTTTTGGTATTGTCTTTTGTCAGTATTTGTATAAAACAACGAGCACAGCGCCACCAATGCAGGGGCTTAGGAAGCCCCTCTCGCTGCTTTTTGTGCACAGCCCTTGACAGAGCATGTGTTAGACATAACCTCTGGATCGTGGGGAGTTCCTAAACCTCCTGCTTCCATTGCAGCAGTCTTACAGGGTCAGACTGGAGTGCCTGGGCCCACCAGGAAACAAGAAATCAGGGGCCCACTAACCAAAATATTTTATTTTTGTCTCAGTTCTCCGATTTAGTTCTTATGGCTTCCTTATATCCTACCTCTTTTACACTACCCTCAGGAATATTACGTGATGTTGCAGTTTGAAACTCCAGGAGGGCCCACTGGGAGTTTTTTGTGTGTCTTGGTGGGCCAGACCAACACTGTTCTTGATGTGAGCATGGTTGCTTGCCAGAGGTAACAGTTTAGCTACTCACAGGTTGACTGGCATTTAGCATGAGAAGATGCCGTCTGTATAATATAACACGGTTCCTTGATATATACTTAAAGGAGAACTATAGTCAGATTACATCTTTACATATGCAGTACTATACCTTAGTGAGAAGCGTTTCCCCCCATTAGATGTTTCATGTGAAGCAGAT
>JAKJJM010028050.1:0-10628 GCA_021901965.1 Pipa carvalhoi
TTCGCTATAAGTGAATTCGGGATGGAAAATTCGGAGCTACCGGAATGACCCCCTTAGTCTCTTCTTCACTGAGAGAGAAATACCCACAATCCCACTGTCATACTAGGAGAGAGAGTAGAGTGTAGCACCGTGTTATCCATAGATATAAACAGAGACAAGTGGAGTATGGGTGATACCTTTTATTGGCTAACCGAATAGATGGTAAATGTTCTTTTAAAGGAACAGTTAAACCAAAAAAGCAAAAATTGCCATTTGGATTGATGGTTAAATTCCTATTTTTTTTTAATGTTTTGCTTTCTATTTTCATTGCTGGTTGCAGCCATATTTCATTAATTGAGTTTTTTGGGGGCACTTCATGATTATGTATTATCTAATGCTCCATAGAAAACAATAGACAGAGTGGTGGTTTGTTTTATACCATGTTAAAGATAGATGTAACCATGAAAGATAAACAACAATCATTCAACCATACAAATCAAGAACTGAAATTCAATAATCATATTTTCATAAGAATGATGTAAGAGCCATTACTGGTCCTTTAAGTCTTAGCCCTCTAAATTGGTACTTCCTGATTTGCCTTAGACTCAGTTTGCGCTATTTTCCTTCTCTGTGTGTCAGTTTCCAGCAGCTTTGCAAAAAAAAAATGTGCAAAATGTGAAATCTCATCATGCAAATTTTTGCATATCATTTTTTAATGAGAGTTAGGTCAGGAGAAAGACAGAAAGTATATATTTATTTTCTAACTGATAAAAAATGCAGAACCCTTGATCATCATCAACAGAGATGGGATTGTAAAATCAATTAACTGAAATGGACTAAAGTTACAGCGTACCCCAGCTCATGCAAATGATTCCATTTCAAATGCACAGTGTGAATTTAAGGGCGTAAAAGGGGTCTGGATGTCTTCATTGAGTGTAGGAATATAACAAGTTATGGGTTCTAGATAACTGCTGGTGGGTTCCCTACCCGGGGAATTATTCAGATGTTCTTATTGAAGCCGGGAAGGAATTTATTTTCTCTCTTTACTTTTTTTGCCTTCCCCTGGATCAGCATTGCAGGATAATAGGCTGAACTGGATGGACTTCAGAACTATGTTACTAATGTGATGATGTGTCCAGTCTGCTGAGTCTAATTAACTGATTCACAATAGTAATTAGGGGCCTTTGGACTTCAGGGAGGGAAATATTTGTATAGAGTGATTTAGTTCATTTCTCTCTAGACAATAAAATGTTGTAATGTAAGATGTTGCATGATGCAGTTTCACATGTTCCAAGGATTGGATTTTTAATGCTGCAGAAAACTGACACAAATAAAAAAAAGACAAAATAGTAGTGTGAAAGGAGACTAAGGGCGAAATTTATTAAGCCCGAAAAGACTCGATTTGAGTCTTTTCGGACTTAATCTCGCGAGATTCTTGCGAGATCATCCGCGAGAATCTCGATTGCGCTTCTCTGCAATCGGGTCTTTCACCCAAAAGTTTTGTAGCCATAGAACTTATGGCTACCTTTTGGGCAAAAGACCCGATTGCGGAGAAGCGAATGCGAGATCCCCGCTGGATGATCTCGCGAGAGAATCTCACAAGATTAAGCCCAAAAAGACTCGAATCGAGTCTTTTCGGGCTTAATAAATTTTACCCTAAGAGTGAAATTTACTAATATCGAAAACGATTTTACATTTTCGACCTATTCACCCATTTTTTGGCTGTTTTTCGTCCGTTTTCATGGCAAAGAAGTCTGAAAATGGGCGAAAAATGGGGGCTAAAAGGTTGAAAACTTAATTTTTGACCTTGTCGCCCGTTGTCACAGTGAAAAAGGAGCAAAAAAGTTGAAAAAAATCATCTTCGACATTAGTAAATTTCGCCCTAAGGGCAGTGACTGGCAAGGCGCTCTGATGCCAGCGTTTAAAGCCAGCCTAAAACAGTGACTAAATGCAAGTAATAAATACATTTTGTGACATTAGATGTTTATCTAATAGAACCTCTTTTACATTTGTAGGCGCTCCCAGCTTTTGTTATACCCCAAAGGATGAGGGATCATGCTCTGCTTCTGTTACTCGCTATTATTTCAATGTCCAGACTAAAACCTGCGAAGAGTTTGTATATACCGGCTGTGGCGGAAACTTAAACAACTTCAACAGAATTGAGGATTGCAACAGTGTTTGTAAGAAAGGTACATGTTTTCTTTATGTATTCTTTTAACAGTATACAATAATGGCTGCAAGGGTGTGCATACGGTTAAACAGTTAGTATATGAAACATTAGTTAGTTTAATACAGTTACTAAACAAAAAAAGAGATGCTGGAAGAAAGGCTCCAAATGCAGCAGTCACTGCAAACCCTTTATTGGGCAAATAATTACACACAACATGTTTCGGGTGAAAACCCTTTGTGAAGTGTGAACACGGCACCCTTGGAAGCGAAAAGGCCAGCACTTTTTTTATTACATTATTTCAGTTACAGCATCTCTTTACGTTTTTAATACAGTTACTAGTTTGGTATTATTAACTTTGTAACTACATTTCAATGGGGAAGTTTACTAATTCTTTTTAAAGTAAATGGTGTGATTTTAAATGCACTGGAACTAGACAAAGAAGTGTACAGTAGTTACAAAGACACAATTACAAGATACAAGATAGGTTTATTGTCAATTCTGCATATGTACATAAGGACATACAAAGGATTGAAATTACGTTACTCATCTCTCCAGCATACTAAAATAGCATTTAACAAGATTAACAGATAGACTAAATAAGTTACAACTAAACTAAGAATATAAAGTGCAAGATATCCACAAGATAAAGTGAACAAGTGCATACCGGTACTATTTTATTCGGCACTCCATAAACTGAGGGAAATCGAAAATGCAGTGAAAAGGAAAAAAAGGGCAATACTGTGGCAAAAAATGGAGGAACTGATCGAATTTCAGTGAATAGGTCAAAATGAACTTTATAAATTTCCCCCAAAGAGTCGAAAAGAAAAAAACCTTTGGATTTTCACACACTTTTTCCCCCCGTGTGTCTTTCACAGTAGACTAGTTAAGCATCTAGACAACATAGCAAGCAACATCATTTGGTCTTTGAATCCCTCTTTAGACAGTGCTTCATATGTATATTTAGATAGATATACTTTTAGATGTATTATAAATTTACATATATGAATTATTTTGGATGTGCATAAAAATCCTGCTTATCTGAAATAGGTCCTCTTTGTTTCTTTTGTTTTTTGTTTTTCTGTCTTAATTTCAGATATCACATCTACAACAGCGCAGTACATAAACAGCACAGACACACAAACAGAATCTGCTTAAAGAGTGTCAATGCCATATTTTTGGAGAAAAGGGAAGCTTTTGGATAAGATGGTGTAACATTTGCTTCACTGTGTACCTGCTTTCCCCATGAGGAATAGCCAATGCAAGGCCATATTGATTGGTCCCTCCCTGCTAGTGTATCATTATAGGTTACCACTTAATACAGGAGAAAAATAGTCGATTTCTATTAACTCAGATGACTACCAGGGACTCCTGTAGCTGTTTCATAACATAACTGTGATTTATTAATAATGGCATACTTATAGTTAATTGCTGCACTTGTTCCCAGTTATACTTAACAGAACAGTAACATCAAATAATGCTTCCAATGCATGTATAGTTACTATATATTCAATCTGTGCTTCCAAAAAATTCGAAATTGTGTTTATAAAGTATGATATTTAGTATGAGATTTAGCTATTTAGCTTAAAAAAGGTTTTCTGGTACACTTTCTGAATAGGTATTATCTAAAGCACCATAGAAAACAATGGAACTGGGTGAAGTCTGTTTAACATCATGGCTGTTATTAGTAAAGATAAAACAGGTATATTGACACATTGACCAGCAGTTCAGGATATTAAGATTCAATATACCTAGTCTTTACTTGGGACCTCTGCCAGATCTAATTCAAACCATGCTGTTCAAACCAAGCTTCATCTGGAGTGTTCTATACTACCACCAGGAGACCCACACTATAGTTGAACCACCTGAAAATTAGTTAGTCTACCACACTTCCCTTTTTTTAAAGGGGAGTTCTACCTTGGAACATTTTTTTGTTTTGTTGCCGTTTGCAACCAGAAAAGCAGTTTGATTTTTTTTTTCTTTATCCTATATAATGATTTCAGGGGAATTCATAAACAGAGGTAATCATTAATGGAGGTTTATTAACGCACAGCAGTTCATTTTGTCCTTTCATATTTCTCCAGTCAAACAAAAAAAAAAAAAAACACCAAATAAAAATTCCCATTTGGATTGGCATGGCGGTTATTCAAATACAACATAAATGTTACATTTGTCAAATTCATGATATCTTTGTCTTCTTTCTGTTTTTACTGATAGCAGCCAATATTCCAGTCTCTCAGACTTCTTTATAACACAAAGAGATCCTTATAACCCTTTGGAGGCTGTGGTGCTATAGACAAACCATTGTTTTCTTTAGTCCAGCCCGGTGAGCTCATCATCACACTGCTTGAGATAAGATGCATGTGCAAAGGCAGAAATAATACATTTAAATAGCAATTTTATGAAAACTGTATATTTCAGTCACGAGGATGAAAATATCCATTTAAGTGATAGAAAATCACTTTCTTTGACAATTGACCTGACTGGTTTTAAGAGACTGGCAGAATTACTTTGCTGAGGCCCTCTCTCTCAGTAACATCACTCACTCCCCACTCCTTGGATCAAATTAAGGATAGATATCGGGTGCCAGGGGAGAGCCCCAGAAGCTGATTCTGCGGGACTGGAAATGGGGTTGCAGCAGTTCTGCCAGAGCAGCTGGGTTCCCTGAGGGATTGGACCCAGTCGCAATTATGACTGCTGCAATTCCTATTGCTACACCCCTGCGACTGACTATTGCACATTTTGGCCAACTTCCATTAATAAATCAGACTAGTTTGATGGATCCTGATATGTTTCTGCCCACATGGGCAAAAAAATGTTTCCATAAGTTAAATCCAGTTAAAAATAATAAAATAACATTATGTAATTGAAATCATTCTTGCTGTTTTTTTAGGAATTAAAAAGCCAAGAAATCGAAATCCAAAAATATTACGCAGTCGCAAGCAGAGGATACAATCATGAGGAACAAAACGGCGAATGCTTGTATCTTTCACCTTCTACTTTGGCTTTGTGCGGCTGAAATCCATTCTGCAGTGCGTATGTGACCGTTTTCTGCGAGTTTAGATCAAGATGAAATTGCTTTCACAGAAGCACAAGCTTTCATTTTAAGGAATTTAAACAAATATCTTTTCGTACTTGCGGAATTTACTAGGTATTTAATGGGAATCATTGCAGTTTCTTAATTGTGAACTAATCAATGTACAGTTGATCAATGTACATAAATGTGAAACAGTACGATAATTCTAGCTATATTTCCTAACCCAATGTGACATAATAACTATTATATTCTGTATAAAGAAGTGTTTCCATTAACTCTTTCCTAAAAATCTGTTTTGAGCAGAATTAATGTGTTTTCTAGAATGTGTAGGTTCATTGTTAAATATGACCCACATTCTAAAATACTGTGAATCCTCAAACAATGATTAATCATTTTAAATACATATAGTGGACCAGCTAATGGTTTGACCATTTCAGTTTCTAAATAATTTACAATGCTCAGCAATAGGATGTCCGGTCGATTTGATAAATCTTGCAGGAGTAAGTTTGGATTCTGTGTTTGCACTAGTTAATTAATTCACATGTAGCTATGGAATACACCATGAGAGTGATATTCTGTCTGTTTTTAAAGGAAACTCACTTTAAAAATTAAAATACCCATAGTGCTCTTTTGATAAATACCAGAAAATAATTTAGAGAATGGGTCCCCAATCGCCACTCTGTGGACTGGCGCCAGTCACCATCATGCGGCTGGAAAGACATGTTGCCCCGCCCCACCTTCCTGATCTGTCAAACCTTTGCTGGGAGGGAAACTGGTTCCCGATCCAGCATAGGTTGGGGACCGCTGATTTAGAGTGCACTTTTGGTTTTATTTTTATCCCATTTTTTTCTCTTCTTGTACCCATCCCCTTCCTCCATTTTATCTTTTTGTTCAATTACCTTATTTACCGCAATCCATGCATTGAAAGAAATATTATTATCTGCAAAGTTATGATTTTATTACTGTCCATATCCTTCCTGCAACCAACTCAGTCTATGGCCAGGTTCACACTGGCATATTTATGCTAGGACATATACACTGTACTTGAAAAAAAATTGAGCGCCGCAAATCCCTATGCCACTTACCTGTTCTGACAACACTAGCACTTAATGCAAGCGGGCTCACAAGCGAACGCTTGTTGTCATGTATTCGACGAGCATTTGGACACCATGTGAAGAATATGGCCAGATAGGAGGATCCACGAACGCCGAGGGAGTGTTCACACTGTGTCAGGTAAGTACAATAGAAAAGTGTGTCACAAAGATATGCCGACTTGAATTTGCCGGTGTATTTTTGGGATGTGCTTTTCTAAGGCGGGGTTCACACTAGCGTATGATGCGCTGTGCATCATGCGCTTGTGTGAACCCAGCCTGAATACGCAGTGCTCGCTACTCCCATTTACTTACCTTGTTCCAGCCCGTATGCTGACAAAAATGCGACAGCCAGCGTACGGCCGGTGTTCGTGCGTGCACACGCACACGCAAAACGCTCTACTGGCCAGAACAAGGTAAGTATAATAGGTAAGCACTGGGCTGTATTTATATATTTTCGTACGAGTGTATGATGCGCTGCGCATTATATGCTCGTGTGAACCCAGCCTATAAGTGCAGCACATAACTGTGCTTGTGTGAACCTTGCCTATCTTGAGAACAGTAAAATACAGCCCCATAGCCTGACTATAGTAATATAAAGGAACCATTATTTCCATTTATGTAGCCTGCCGAGCTTATCAACTCACTGCTTGAGATAAGAGACCCTTGCAGAGGTAGAATGTGGTACATTTTATGAAAGCTGCGTGCCTTTCATCACAAAAAATATGGTGCAGTGATGTTTGTAGATGTGGCAGAAATAAATAAAATTAAAAATAGAAGATTTTAGGGATAATAATATCCCTTCAAACTTTTTTCTGAAGATCTTGATAAATACTTAACATCTTTAAGTGACCAAAAAACCATAGGATCATTCTGATAGTATATTATATTTTAGAGGGATTTACTGGCTTTTTTAATTAACATTAACGTGATTCACAACATGTTGGAAAAAAAATCTATCAACAGGTATCAGAAGTGAAACCATTTCATTTACAGCTTTAGAAACCATCACAGCTTATGGTCAGTTTAAAGTCACTGACACAAATGGTTTTTCATGTGCTGCACAACTTGTGATGGCTGCCAGTGGTTCAGTCAGTTATTTTCACCGCTAACAAAAGTCCAATATCTTATTTACAAATGGGTTTTGCCACATAAAGGAAAATGCTTATGGCAAAGTGAACAGTTTTTCACTGTCCTAACAGTGACCAATCCTGTGCTCAGTGGGGGATATTATAAAAGACTTGTTCTTCACTAAATTAGAAATGTGTAAAATGATTTTGATACATTGACAATAGGAACACTGTTATATTTTCAGATTAAATGTATTTTGCTGGTAATTATTGAATACTTGGTAATGTACTCACGTAGACGAACAAATGCCTTTAGTGCTGGAATATGAGGCACGAGACCTTCAGACGGCAGCTGAGGGTGCTGGGTTATGTAGTCACAGTTAGGTTAAAAAATGACGCACAGACATTTTTGGAACTTTCTTTTGTATTGTATGCACTTTTGTATCTGTATATAATATTTTCCTAGAAAATAAAACATGAAAATATAGACTGTTATTTGGAGGTTTTTACTTCTTTACTTACAGTAAAAGTTGGATAAGCAGAAGCGTTATTTATTATTGTCATACCCCAGCTGTGTTATTATACAGACACCACACTAATTAAAATAAAATATATGCCCAAAATGTAATATGTCTGAATGCTGAGGCTCAGAGGTATGTTAGTTTGTTTACTGTCACTACTTGCTTTGGCTTGTACCGTTATCCACTTATGCTGCAGGATACCAGGATAGTGAATTACAGGCAAACAGACATTAATCGGATAAATACTCCCTTGTCAGTGGTATAATCCTAGTTAAAAGAGCCAGGGCTGTGGGGGAGAGTAAAAGTGGCACCCCCTTTTAAACCACTCCCCTTTTACAGTGTAGCGCTATTTTTCACTACTAGTGTAATTTTCTCTCAGGGGGTGAGCTCCCGCTAATACATAAGGGGACAGCAATCAGCAAACAACAATGCTGGGCACCAGGAATTCTTGTTAACATGAAAAGCAGTAGTTTATTTATAACAGATTAATATATATATAGAATAACAGTGTACCTGGATTTGCTCTATACGAGTACTTACTGTACATTCATGATTCAGCTCTGACAGTTTAGATATCACAGCAGACATTGGTTATTCAGTCACTATTCAAGGATTCTCTGGAAAGATTTATCCCCAGTGATTTCCAAGGAGACCTAGCCCTAAAGCTATTGCTCATACCCTGACTGAGATGCTTTATAAAAGAACACTCCTGGGAGTACTAAACCCACTCTCTCTTGGATGGAGCACAAGACTGCACACACAGATATCCTAAAATATCCTTTCACTGGCCTAGAGTGAACTATGAAAGATCTTCTGTCTCTAACTAGACTAATCCAGGTCTCTCCTCTTCCCTCCCTGGAAGAGGAACTACTTCCTCCTGCATTGCACGCTGGGATAATCTCTTTTTTCTAAATTACCATTCATAGTCCTGAAGCACTAGTTTACTAGTGACATCTACTGTCTGGATAGAGCAGCTGCAAGCTCTGCTAATAACACAGACTGCAGACATTCCAATATGTCATTTAATAATTCCCTACAACAGCATAAACTGCTGCTAAGCAAAGTAATCTCAGGCATAGCCATAGTTAATTTGCTCAGTGACTAAAAGCTATCCACTTTTTTACACTGTCCTTAGATAATCAGTTACATTACACACTGCACAGTAGCCACAGTTTACTAGGCATTGCTCAGTAGAACCTGTTTTTTGCCAAGAGGCCTCCAAGGCATGCCCTAAACACAGTTAAATGCGTCACACACACAGTCAAACACACAGTAATAATTACAGTATAAACTGCTACATTACATACAGTGAAAAATGCCATACAACATGCCCCAGATGCAGTAGAATGTATCTGTCTCCGCTCTAGAGGTACAATATGAAATGTGCTGGGACATGCCCAGTAGAGTGAAAGCACAAGCAGATACATGGCCAATACTCTCATTCCCAAATGTGCAATACAAAATATCTGAAGGTATGTCCCAGATACAGTAAATTATACCAGTGGAGAGGAAGGAATGCAAATAGAGGGAGGAGAAAAATAAGGGATAGAGGCAGTGAGATGGAGGGAGGAATGGATGAGAGGGAAGGTAGTAAGGAATGAGAGAGGAAAAAAAGGTGGGAGACCGAGGGAAAGTGCAAAATGAAAAGAGATAAAGAGGGAGGGAGAAAGAGAGGAAAGAAAGGAATAAAGGAAGGAAGGCAACAATGAAAGGACAAATGAGGCAAAAGAAGGAAGAAAAGGAAGGTAATGGATTGAGAGATGGAAGAAGAGACACTGGGCCTTATTGACTAAAATCTGAATTCACCTGTTGAATTCACTTTGCTACAATTCGAGTCGCATCACCAAAATAGTCACAAATTGACTTCTTATTTATGAAAGAGTGTGGCGAAAGTCACTTGAATAGAAGTAGGATGTGAAGTCATGCAAATAGATGTGAATTTCTCCAGCGAAGTGCAGTGACATCATTCTCACCATATCCCACTAACCCTGATGCCTTGTCGAATTCACAACTGCAACTGACTCTACCGCTTGCTGCATACATGAAGCACCTGTGCACACATATGGGAAGTAATGCGAAGAGCTCCATAAATTTGTGACTAAAGTAGTCACCCAAATTAGACTTGTATTTGCCACATTGCAGAGTTTGGTCAATAAGCGAACATGGGGAAGTGGCAATCAAATGTAAATTCATAGTTATACACAACTATTTGGACTTTAGTCAATAAGGCCCACTGTGTTAAGCAGGCAAGCTGGAGTCACTAATCAAAATGTTCTTCTTGTCTCTTCATTTACCTTTTCAGTTCCCATAATGTTCTTGAATCCTATTTCTTTTTATCTCCAAACCCCTACCTGCCAAATGGGTGTAGTCTAAATCTTCAGCAGTGTTGTATGGTGAGCCCCCACAGCGGCTGGAGGGTGCAAAGCTTCAGGGGAGCACTTGCGAATCCATGGCTGCTTTAATGATGCAGTTGTAAAAATTTGTCAGCAGGTGTTATGCACACTACTTACACAACTAAACTCCATTAGAGTTCTCTAAGTCTTGGACCCACAAGGATATTCCCCTTGGTGGATTAGTCCAACACTGGAGGGAAGAAAATTAGAAAGCAGGGAAGGAGAGGGGGCTTGTAAAGAGGCAAAGAGGGACAGCGGGTATAGAGGGTGTAGTATACAGAAGATATACTACAAAAATGAAATGGTTTCGCTAATTTGGCCTCTAAATTCATTCATGTTAGGTTTCCCTTTAATTATAGAAACTTCTAGT
>JAKJJM010028081.1:0-11892 GCA_021901965.1 Pipa carvalhoi
TAACTATGCTAACGATTTTTTCCCCCCAAACTGTTTCATTTATGTTATATAATCACTGACTATGTAAAAATGTGAAAATCAGGAGGTGATAGGTCCACTTTAAGAGTGTATGTTTGCTCAATACTTGAGATACCCCTTAACTAGCATCTGGCCTCTGAGAGCCTAAATTATAATGAGATGATTTACATTTAACTGGGTCCACATGGGCGAAATCTCCTCTGGCATTTTTTAAAGAAAGTGCATGGTGAAAAAATGCCAGCACAATCACACTGGCAAATTTTTCTAGGAGTTTAAAAAAAATGTGCAGGTGCATATTCCTCTCTATGAAATGCTAGTGTGTCATTGGACAGGCAATAGTCATTACTTTCAATGTGTTTTCACAACTGCGTATTTCCAGCATTTTTTCACTGCTCAAAAATGTGGCGTAAAATTCACCCACTTTAATTCGGCCTTAAACTGGTGAACTTGAAAATACAATATATGATGAAACTATAGGAGTAAGGGCTACCTGTATCTGCTTAGATTCTTACATGTAGCTTGTGCATACTTATTTTTGGAAATTGGGGGAATCTGTAAATATTCTTTAGCAAAACTTCATAAATCCAGTTTGTGTAGCCATGGAATCTGTTGAGTAGAGTGAGTAATAGGTAGAAGAGACTGTTTTCATTTTACTTTGGTTCCTTTTTAACAAAAAATGCAGGCCTTGTGTGTGAACATGTGATTTTACATAAAACAAATTAAGCAACAATATACTTATGGCTGGGTTTACACTAGCTGATTTTCAGCAGTGTTTTTAATTAGGCTCATTATTGTCTATGATGCAAAACACAATAGATTGTGGATTATCCCACAGGAAAGAAAGGATGCTATTTTTCCATCTCAGCTGAAAATCAGCTAGTGTGAACCCAGCCAAAAATTGAAATTCTTTGAAAAGTTAAACTGTATTATAGTTCAGTTTAAAACTGCATTTAGACCTGTGGTACACTATGCAAAACACCTCAGACAGCTTCCCCTTCACTTGCCTGTGCACCACTGTGTGTATGTATAGATAGATATAATGGTAAGCTAATGTTATTAAATTACTCAAACATTGCTTACGTGTGTACCACTTGAAATTCTGGATACATAGAGCCATTGACCTAACTTTTTATTTCAAGGGCAACAGATCTTAGATGTCCATACTAAACTAAGCAATAAAATCAGGAATTCATTTATAAATGTCAAGAAATTGTCGTCTGCAGCAGACTTACTTTAAATGGACACTATTAACTATTAGTTTTAGAATGCATGCTAACAAATGGATTTCTAATCACTAAATATATAATTCCACACTGCTGTCATTTGTCATTTTGAAACAGTAGTCATAGTCATGTTTGTTTTATTGTAGTCTCACTTTAGTAATGGTTTTGTAATAATTTAATACAGTTTTATGTTTCATGTCAATAAGCTTCTTTTAAAAACAGGTATGTGTATTTAAAGGCACTACCGGTATTTTATAAATGTATCATATTATGACTGTGCTTCTCTCACCATTGTGATTTCAGGTCTGGTTTATTATAATAATTATTGCTGATACTATTCCTATATTTTTAATTACCAGAGGTTAAATATCTTGATGCTGGACCTAATGCCTAATGCTCTAAATGCCGATGTATTGGGCATTGCTTTGTTTCATTAGAACACATGAGGAGCCCTATGTATGCATCTTTGTCAGCTTGATGTTGTTATCAGTGGAGCAGAACCTTGGCCACGTTCATGAGAGCTCTCATTAGGCAGCCGATTTGTCTGAACCCTCATTAATTTGATAAACTCATTTCCTAATGAGCAGCGACAGGGATCTCTGGGTGAAAATTTGGGTAGCCTGACTAATTTAAGTTTTATTTTGTTCTAGGTTGCAGCATGCTGTGCCTGTTCATTTTTGTGAATATATAAATATAGTTTGTCAGACTTGAATGCAATGCATGTAGCTTAGCAAACCTATATTATGCCTATAAGAAATGGTAATCCTGCTTTTTCTCCATATATACTGTATTGCTGCAGGACAAGGCATATTCTGACTTTTTTCATCTAAAGTGAAAACATTTACTTATTTTGCACAGCTGTACCTAAGACACGAATCACAGTAAGTTTACCATTAAGAGTAAAGTAAACCTAGAATAGTAGGAATATTTTTACTCATTTGTTGGTACATATATTTAAAAATATATAGCTTTTAACCCAAATCAAGACAGTAAATATACAGTTACTCATAAACATAAATAAATCATGATAGCTTTACATATGACAATACAAAAAATTATAATTTGTCCTCTACAAAGACCTGTCGTCTCTCTAAAGAAAAGTAGGTCAGTGAATCATTTTAATACAGGAAACACTGTAACAATGTCAGTGTCTGAGATTCTTTAGTCTTCTGCCTGACACTATTTCACTATTTAATCGGTCCATGTTAAGGCTTTCCAATTCATTCCTAATTATACTTAGAGCGAAATTTATAAAAGTCCAAAAAGGACAATTTTGGCATTTTCAACTTTTATTGATGATGCCAAAACGCGTTCTATTCAAAAAGTATCGATTTGAAACTTTTCGATCGTTTTTTTTTTTTTCCCGAAAGAAACTTTTCAATTAATACTTTTCAATCTGTTACCACTGGGAAAGTGTCATAAGCTTTATGGTTTAAAGTTTAGATCGGGAAAAAAACAATCCAAAAATTTCTATTGATACTTTTTGATAGGAACCTGCTTTGGCATCATCGATAAAAGTCGATAAAGGCCGAAATCGGCCTTTTCGACTTGTATAATTTTCGCCTTTAGTGTACAATTTTAGCTTTCTATGTCTATACATTTAATATGATCCTATGTATGTTGACATTATTTGGTCTTCAAAGTAATCGTGTTTGGAGAACTCCAGGTCAAGGCTTCTCTATCCTGATCTTACAAAGCATGATCTTGGAGGAATCTGATTGGAGGTGTTGCAGTAGCAATATTTATACCCTCCTGAGCAATACCATGCATGGCCAAGGGAACTCCTGTAAAAAGCAGGGCAGCATACCATTTCTTTTTCAGTTTAGAGCTGATTGCTATATATATAGTGATTAACTTAGATGCTGCCATCCTGTTAATGGGGGCATGCAATAAGCACGGTGAAAGGTGTATAGAGTTGTAGAGTATAATTCCACACACATCATCCACACACAACATCCAGACTGATGCTTTCACATAATATTTAAACAGATGAACATGACATGTTTTGCTTAATAATACAGTTGAATAGATTTTACCTATAAAATTAGTCTGCTTATTGCAAAAAAAAAATTGTTAAATCATTTCTCTTAATTCACTTTGCTTGACAGTTATGAACATGCTTTCTAATAGCTCTGGCGTTTAAAGATAAGATGACTTGTAAACACATTAACTATTTTTAAATTGGTGACAATTTAACCCATAATAATGTAACAATTCATAAACTAACCTTCACAACTAAATCTCGAAACAAGACAAATGACCTGCTATATAATAGCCACTATTAGACTGACTTGATGCCACTGTGTTCTGGAAGATAAGCCCCTTGTGTTATTCCACTGTAATAAAATGAGATAATGTTTTCACACTAAAGATAAAGAACATGATGGTTATATTTAATAGAAGGGATGTGAACACTCAATGACGGAAATACCAAACGTTTGCCTGTAAAACAAATTATATTTAGAAAAAAATTATTGAATGCATATTTGATTAAAAAGAGAAATTAGGTGATTGAGACTCAATTTGTAGCTGGAGTTATTAACTATTTCCACATGACTAGATCAGTGAAAGCATAATAGATGAGGGTTTTATTAGAATGGTTCTGCTAAAATGAAGTGGTACCAGAGATAAGGTGATGAGAATAATGAACATTGAAATAGCACTAATCAGTCACACCCCTTCATATGTACTTGCACTTTTATGTTAAGTTTCCTTTTTTTTTAATGAAAACTATTCATTTTCAAGCATGGGAAACATTTTCCTAGTAAACCCAGTATTCTTTAAAAAAAAAAAATAAGAAAAGTTTTTGTGAAATGTCCATTAGTAAGACAATTTAAAAGAAAATAAATGTATCAGAGCAGAAATATGACACCATTTTATAAAGAGCAAGTAATGTGAATGATGCCTATTGTCATATCATTTGTAAAGTCTCTCTTTTTATGGGGTTATAAAGGTCTAAATAAATCAGTGAAATATTACAAATAATGTTATGCAACATTATATCTGAATGCACCTGTTGAATTCACATCCGTTTGTAACACTATGCTGGTGAAGTTGTGAATTCTCTTCTCCTTATTGACTAAGTATCAGATATTCTTGGCGAACAGCAGAGGGCACAGGCAGATGTGAAGTGTGGCATAGTCAGTCGAATAGTAGCAGGATGTGTGGTGATGCAAAGTGAAGTGACATCATATTCCCATGGATGTGTTTAAGGGGGATTTTGTTAATGTAACTGTATCTTTATTAGATTATTATGAAAATATTAATATGCATGACTGAATATAAGGAAGGACATGGTCACCAGTTTATCACATTTTGATCCTCACTGTTGTTGCCATATTAGTCATGTCTATTACAACAAGTGATTTTTACATTCATTCCTACTGTATGTGACAGTATTACGAACTAATGTTGCTACTTGATCGCTATATTTCCTATATATTTGAATGAATAATCGCTTTACGTCAAACAGGAGCCCTGCCACCAGCCCCCTAATACGCCACTGTGATCTGGTGAATTGGGAGCAGTCCGCCTGTCCTATTTCGCCATTTCAACAGCCTCAGCCACTTGCTGAATAGGCAAAGTTACATGTGCATGCAAAATGATGCAAAGAGCTCCTTATGTCCATAATTGCTGGAAGCTGATGAATTGGCTCCATATTTGCCACGTCACAGAGTTTGCGCAATACATGAATATTGGGAAGACACAAATGGATGCAGATTCATACCATTATGTGACAATTCAAAATCATATTAATGCTCGAGAAAACTGTTCACGCTAACTTCAAATAGACCTGAAGATTAGTTATTGTAACATCAAAGTTGCTAGGATGATTTTCTGTACTTTTTATTATGTATAGATGCCCTTTGCATTTGTTGAAAGTCTAAATCTTTCAAAGGAAGGTGTGGAATAAATTGGCTGAAATAAATCTCTTTTTAAAATAGTTTAAGTTTTATATTAATGGAAAGCATGATGAAAAGAGGGTAAAGAGGTCCGCATATCAAACAACCTATCCTGGTCCCTTCACTCTTCTAGGTCTATTATTAAATCCCAACAGTGCCTCTTTCTTCTAAGCAGCCTCAGAAAAGCCCAAGTAAGCACAAGGATCTTGGTCAATTTCTACCGATGCACCATTGAGAGTATCCTTACATACTGTTTAACAGCTTGGTATGGGAACTGTAATGCCAAAGATCGTAAAGCACTCCAAAGGGTTGTTAAAACAGCCCAACGGATTGTTGGCACTCAACTGACTCCTGTCGAGGTTATCTACCACAAACGTTGTGTACATAGAGCACGGGACGTTATTCATGATGACTCCCACCCAAACCAGAACTTGTTCCATCTCCTTCCTTCTGGCAGATGTTATAGATGCTTGCACTCCCACATGGGCAGGTTCAGGAAAAGCTTCTTCCCCAAAGCAGTTGTCGCCATTAACTTATCCCTAATCCCACAAGCCCTTAGCAAATGATTATAACTATTAATTATTATCACTATCACTATTTATTATCATTATCACCACATATCCACCTGTGTTTTATCCATCATGTTCTATGATGCAATATTCTATGCAATATTTGTCTTATTTTGCTCTGTGACACAGTTTCTATCATTTACCCCAGACCTGGGCATTGTACGGCCCATGGGCCACATCTGGCCCTCTAACTATTTGACCGGCCCTCGTGAGCCTGCAAAACTGGGGGGGTGTGGCCAATTGCCATAGGTTCCGGCAAGTTAAATATATTAGTCCGGCCCTCTAACACCATTCCAGTTTCTCATGCTGCCCCATGGGAAAATTAATTGCCCACCCCTGATGTACCCTGTGGTGTGCTGTAAATATGCTTTTCGCTGGTGTGTACTCGTACACTCTCAGTGACAATAAATTGAACCTAATCTAATTGGGGCTGGAAAGATCACCTACAATGACTGCTACAAAAACACTTATATGAATATTTTATTTACAGATCTTTATTATAACATTAATAACTATTGCTTCTTAATTCTGTAGTATAGAATTTTAAAGCACAAAATTAAAAGAAATGTGATTATTTTCCTGCCACAACCATAAATTGCATATACATATCTCAATTCTTCTTGTGCAAACTCGTTTGGTTCTCTTATATTTCCAGGGTACCTTCTCCCAAATGTTGCTAGTCACTTCAAGAGATCAGTTCATTGGTTTCAACAAGTCTTTCTGACCTCATGTAACATCACTATGAAAGTGTTCTCATTTTAATGTGTAACTTATCATACATTGAAATGCTGATCACTTTGACAAAATGCACAGTGACCTTCAGACATACATAAGGTACAACAATTTCAGTGTGAGCCAACCATTGCCAGTACTGAAATCTAGTTATATGGTGGGAGGCCCGATGCTGTCTTGAAATGAAAATATCAAAAATCAAAGGGGGTCATTCCGTAAAGTCTGAATTGTAGTGTAAAGGTCCGAGTTCGCCAGCTAAAGACTGTCGCAATAGACTGCTACTGTCGCAGTCGTGGCTTTATAATGCAAATTTTGTCGCAGTTGCGACTTTACAAAGGAAATATCATAGCTGGAACTTTTTTTAAAAATTGTCGCAGTCGCGATTTTATAATGGGAGAATTGTCATGACTTTATAATGGGAATCCTCTGTCTGTGAATTCGACAGTCAAATTCTCACTTTACAGAATGACCCCCAAAATGTGAATATCACATTTGGTATTCTTTAATGTAAGGAAAAAGGTCAGGGGTTTAAATTATTTTTTGAAGCAGTGTTTCAACTTTCTTTTCCAGGACTATGAATATTAACCTGCCACTGCATGTATGTTAGTCATGTGCATTGTAATGACTAATTGTTAAAAAGTTTTGTTGCCATTACCTATTCTTTTCTAGATATAATTTCTTGTTGGTTCTACACTTTTACTTGATGTATGATCTATTTTGACTAATCTGATGACCTTACGTACAGTATATCTATACATAACTATTTTTTACATACTTGTATCCTTACATCCTTGATTCTTCCTTTTTGCAGATCATTTCAGTAACCTCTTCTTATTCCATTATCATGATTTTCCTTGTGCTTGCCTGCTGCTTTGTCTGTAGTCTCTCTATTTAACCTTTTTGGTCACCCTCTCTCTTTGTGCCCTTTCATGTCCTCTCTATGTCCTTGTATAATAATATTTAATGCAATTTTTCTTTCTAGCATTTTTTATGTTTAGATGCACTGCCTTATGTTATGCCTTTGTATATATTTTATACATATTACATACCAAATTTTTATTAATAATTTCTTAGCACTGCCTCCTGAGACAGGTTCTCAGTATCCATAATTCACATTATTATTTCAAACTTTTTTTTTATCCTCTCTCTGTACCTTTACCTTTAATCTCATTTAATGCCAGTTACGGTGGACTTCATATCTCCTTGATACTGTATACCCTTCTTTGACACTCTGTACTTTCTCTTTCTCTATGCTATGGCACATGGTTTGTTTATATTTATTTCTGCAGATTTTTGCTGCTTCATGCAGCAGAAATGTGCAGTCTTGTTGCATGTTTTTACCAGTAACATGATCTGAAATAAGAGTACATTCTTACTAAAGACAGCTTGAATTATTTACAGGCATTATTCTCTATGGTGCATCATTTGTTCATTCACCAAATGTATTACGTAATGAAATAGGAATTCACTTGCTGTAAATCTGTCTGCCAAGTAAGCTTTCAGTGAAATAGTTATACTCATCTGATGCAACATCCATTTGCTATTCTCTCCTCCATATATCAAATACCATTCTATGAAAATATCAATACCATTGGTTAATATAAATGAAATTAATTTTTAAAGCTAGACCAAAGGTTGACATGAAAAATTGGATTGCAGTACAGAAGAAGAATTTTTGTCCTCTTGTGAAATTTCAGGTCAAGAGGTCAAGTAATTTTCCTAGTCTTCAATGGGATCTAGTGAAATATGAACTTCATTGTCGTCCAGCCTCAAAGCTATAAGATAAAATGAGCTGATACATCATTTGCTATGGGTTTATCATCCCCTACTGTAATTGGAAGGGAAAACAAGAGCTGTTTTAAGCTCTTTATTTGTTCACTCCCCAGACTAGATTTTCCTGTCATCTGATTGATATAAAGGTCACACTGGATTAGTTTTTTAATTCTTAATGTTAACTCTTACTATTCTGCTAAATGAATTCAATGTGTGCAATTTTACTTTATTTTATTAGTAGAACATGTTTGGAATTATCTACTTGGTTGTACTAACTATTTTAACTTTCAATACAATGTCATTTGTAAAAGTAATGAACATCTATGAAATAGCGAAAAGTTAGATTTTTGAGTTTCCCTTATTTAAAATTTCATTTATACATATTGGGGGAAAAAAACTGATGATCACTGGGAGGGCAATTTTTTTTAAGTAGCAAATAATTGACTGTTTCTTTTTATCCAATCTGCTGCATTTTGTCCCAGTTTCAATAGAAAAAAAAAATCAAAGAATAGTTTTTTTCTGGTCTGGAGTGGCAAATAGATTTTGTCAGGCTTTGGAGAAAAAATTATGTTTGTAAATAAAGCACCAGACCTCTGAAATTAACATTTTGTAGATAATGCATATTTTTATCAGTCAAAAATATTTAAATGCAATTTTAGAAATAGGTAAATTGGGCAAAACACCAAAATTATCTTGGATATGTTTTTCTCTTTTGTATATATATATGCTATAATTTAAACAAGAAGGCTATGTGTAACAACATGGGGGGACATCTGAAATATGATTCCAGCTGTTTTCCACAGCTGTGTGCCAGCCTAGAAGAGATATCAGCATTCTTACATCACCAGGAAATTCGTGAAGAGTTAACATGAACTCCCATATCACTTAGAACCATAATAGAATAAATCACTTCCACACACCTACTTCCTAAATACGTACTATTACAATGTTTTGGCAAATGAAAGAATTCAAGTAAATCAAAGAAAGAAAGAGGATGCACACATTAGGTTGCAGTGTTATATTTTCTGTGAAAGCGTGTACAGTGGTTAGGTAAAAAGAAGATATGGCACTGCAATCTTGAGTGTGTGCATCCTCTTTTTTTTTTTTTTCCTCTTCTTCTGTGATTTACTTGCGTGATGTTGCCGCACATCTGAGCCTAAAGCACCACGAAATTATCTTCTAATTAAGGTGTGCATTCTTTTCTTCAAGCCTAGAACACACATTGCAAATTAAAGAACCTATTAGTAAAGCTTTCATCCATACTAAAACCGCCCGTTCACATCAATCACTATTGTACACCATGATTATGGTTCTGATCTGGGCATGGATACCCTAGACATACTTCCTTGTTCAACATGTATTTATCAACATTCAGCCATTATTGGCATATGAATGGTATTTGTTCATTTCTAATTTTTTTCCCCATCACCCTTCTATTAAGAAATAGTTTAAAAGAGCCAGCAACAAAATACACTGCTGCAGGCCAGAGATGTGACTGGCATTTATTAAGTAAATCTCCTTGTACTTATATTATTTTTCTGTACCTTAGGAATTTGTCATTCCCTTTTCCAGTTGTTGTCCAGCTACACTCAAATATGCAAAGTTACACTGCTATGTTGCATCTTCTGCAGTCAGTACAAAGAATTCCACATGAGACTGACTGTCCCTTTCCCTCCTTTGTTTGCTTTGTTGACTGTGCCTACTTCAGAAGTGGCCTGTGTAGAAACAGTGTTACCTTGACTGCATGCATATTTTGCAATGAAGTAAATTATGCTTGGTAGTTTTAATGGGGTGATTTGAATAAACTTTGGTTAATTTTTGCCTAATAAATCTTTTATCAAAATGAGGAAGCAAAATACAGAGCCCATTTCCTATACTGATGTTAACATCACATTCATACTATACAAATATATAAATACAACCGTCATCCTAATGAAAGAGATTGCGTTATTTATTACAATTTTTATTTGTTATTGTAAGGTCTCTTTCAAATCATTAGCTGAAATTGCTGTGCACTCTGCATGAAACAATAATACAACATGTTTCTGCCATTAAATAAATAAATGGAATTGCAATTGGTATTGCTAAATGGCATGTCAGTGCCTTGCCTCCACCTTTATCGATGTTTATGTTTTATTGCCAGATTGATTGAAATGTTCAGATCATCTCTTTTTTCCAGTAACAAATGCAAAACCTTACAGGTTTAATGGCAGATTGCTCTAGATGGATAATGCATCCGGATGTGAAAAGCAAATGTATATGAGAGTTTAGATTTATTAGACTGACTCAAATTCCCTAGCTTTGGGATCATGACATATATTGTAAATGTGGTGCTTGTGTAATAAACATGGTTTCTTTTTTAATCCAAATATTTAACTCAATATATATGATTTTTCCCTTAAACAATAATAAAAGACTGGCCTCCTTATTATGAATAAAAATCAAAATCTGTTTTAGTCTATATGCACTTGCAATTTTCTCCTTGTGGAAATATGCAATAGTTTACTTTTTGTTGGCCTGATAAAAGGGAAATCTACTATACTGAATCGTGTTTAACTTGAATTTTTCTTTTTCCTAAATGTCAGGGTTTTATAGTTTACTAAATATGGGAAGTGAGAATTATTGTGAATTCATCTAGTACTGCTACTATCTTTAGTTAATATGCCCATACAATTGTGGTAGTAATATGCCTTTAACTCATGTGATAGTTTAATATTTTGGTGATTTGTTTAAACTTTGTATGTGATTTTTTTTTTTAAAAAGTAAAGGGAACAATTTCAATTTTTATTAATAAATACAGTAACCGTTAATCAATAATGTGTTTTACTTTAGTGATCTGGGTACTGCAGCATCTATGATTTATATATAAGTGCAGTTTGTATTTTTGTTCTGTGCAATTAGATTTTTTTTCTTGTTATAAATAGCTCATGGTTTACTTCTAAATAAAACTTAAAATGTTTCCATTGCTAACAACTGATTAGCTATGCTGTTATGTGTAGATGTGAACAAGAAAATTAAAATAAAATATATAAATTAGGAGCTATGTTTACAATGTACTGTGCCACTGTAATTTTTGGTTTTTGAGATCTACATTATCAAGTGCTTTCTTCATTTTAACTCATAGCATATGTATTTCTAGGTTTTAGCTCCTCCCACTTGTTAAGCCCTTGACTCAAATTATATTATATTTTTTTTTCAAACTATAAGCACATAATTTGCTTGTAAACTCAGCAACTTTTTTTTATTCCTAAGAACATACTGTAACATTCTTGAAATATTAGAAAACCTCTGGCTTATGCATAAGTTTTCTACAAAATGATATAATAGCAGGGCAAAAATAATTATGTAGGTCATAGCAGGGCAAAGAAAAGAATGAAACAAATTATTGGAAAAATATTTGTCTTTGGATAAGTAATGAAGTATCAAAAATAGTTTTGATTGTACATCCACTTGAAATAATCAAGTTCTGTTTGTCATACAGGCATTATTATCTTTGTGCTGTTTTGGCACAGAAAACTTTCCATTCTTAAAATTAAAGGCAGAAATGAATATATTTGAAGATCTCAACGGAAAAATGGCCTAAGTCCAAAAATTGATATTCTTAGAAAATCGAAGTTTGTATTGGACTTAGGCCATTATTCTGTTGAATATAAATTCTTCTGTATTGAAATATAT
>JAKJJM010028087.1:0-12188 GCA_021901965.1 Pipa carvalhoi
TGATGTCATGGATGACGTCAGCGGCGGTAAATTCAAATAGCAGCGCTCAGTCAATTGAATTTGCCGCCGCTGACGTCATCCGTGATATCAGCGGCTCCTGATTGGCTAAGTTAAACCAGGAAATGCTGGGAAGAGATGAGTCTCCCCAGCGGCTGCCGCATTGAGCAGCTTGATGTAACGAGCGGTGCACGCATGGAAGCACCGCTCGTTACACTTAACATACACTAGAGAAATCCTAATTTCGAAATTGAAAAATCTAGTTTTTCGGATTTCTAAATCAAAATATCATTTTCAATTTATACATATCGAAAATGGGATTTTCGATTTTAGTAAATTTCGCCCATAATGTGCAACACAGTTTCAGATTCCTATACAGTAATGCAGATAAGCACCTGATTTTAGGGATGCAAGATTTTACTTTATAAAAGTGATTTAATCACTTTTATATTGGCATATTAGTGTCAGATATCCCAGCCTGTAGTTTTTGTGATCTTCCTTACTGCTCTTTTTGTAAAGCAGCACTACATTTTTTTTGTACTCTGGTCATGAGCAAATACTTCCTCTAAAACAGATTATGGATGTTGGTGTAGACACAAGTGTCAGTTCTTTTAATACAATTGGGTGTACTAATTCTGGTTCCTTTAGTTTGTTACCTTTAATTTAGGGTGTTCAACCAATACTTCTTCTGTACAGTTGTGAAGACTGAGCAGAAAAAACTATTTACATAAAGTAAAATATTACTGTCTCCATTGACATATTTTCCCTTTTTGTTTTAGGGAGAAATTTAATAAATTCTGAGAAAGCCCGATTCTGATTTTCCGAGTTTATTTACCGACCTAAATTTTTCGATCAAGTTTTTTGATTGGATTTTTCGATGGAAAGGTAGCCATACTTTATATTAGTAGCATGACAACCTTTCCATCAAAAAATTCAATCAAAAAGTTTCAGTCGGTAAATATCGATTGAATAAAATCGTGCGAAATATTTACCACAAGATCTCACCGGAGTAAACTCAGAAAAGCAAAATCAGGCTTTTCCGAATTTTTTAAATTTCGCACTTAGGTTTTAGTATCCCTCCCATTCATTTTCTCCCGTCACCTATGTACCTCAAAATGTTTACTAACCCTCTTCTACTGTCTGTGCAATTTTTTCCTCAGTATGTGCTTAAGTAAATTATACTGTCTCTTTAACAAGTTCTTTCATATACATTTTAGACTAACCAGAGGAATTCAGGCAAATTTCTATCCCTAATGTTCAACAAAGTTAGCCAGGGTAGATGAGTTATTCAAACACAGCCTAGTGCACCTGGAATGGACCATCACTCTTTAGGTTAACAACAGTTTCGTGGTCGACACAGTTAACTGATAAATGAGGTAAAGAGGATAATATGAATTATTAGATCCATCCCCCTATTATGGAAGCTGTTTTGTGGGCAGCACAATAAATGTAGTTATGTATTGTATTTTTAAAATAAATATCTTGCGCGGGTGATATGACCCATAGCAACTAAACAGCAATTAGCTTTCATTGGTCAGTTGCAGTTGGGATTATTTAACCAATTGATTGGTTGCTATGGGTTACAATAAAAAACAAAAGCAAGTTTATACCTATGTTTCTGAATTTCCTACTAATTTATATAATTTCCTCAGTAAGAAACAGGAACTTTATTTTGCTAGCTACAATGAAACCTGATCAACAGAAAAAACAGTGTGTGAAATATGGGCAAACATTTTATACACTGATAATTAATTTTTACATTGATTTATTTAATATTTATGTTAATTTTAGTTAAGCTGACTGACTTTTGTTACATATACGTGTGCAGCTGGATGTTACAGTCACTGATTCCTTCTACATAACAGAGTTTGTTACAGTAGAGAAATCACTGACTGATTTAAAAACCATTAACCGGAACAAATGGTACCATAGGGGAAAATGCCAAAATGCACAACCCCGCCAGCAGTCTCTGCCCTATTATGCCCCATAAATTGCAGCAGCACTCCCATATACAGAGGAATTCATCAACAGGGGCAATCATTTACAGAGTTCTAGTAATCCATAGCAACCAATCAGCAGTCAGCATTCTCAGGTATAAGGAAGCAAGAATAATAAAAAACAACTTCTGATTGGTTGTTATAGGTTACTAGACTTATGTAAAGTTTGCTCCTGTTGATGAATTCCCCTGATAGTGTCCTACAAGGCAACAGGTAAAGAGGTAAACAGCTGAGCTGCTCACTGCAAGTGACAGCTGCTGTGGTTAGAGCTGGGGAAAGACTGTTGTAGCACTGATGCTACAGCAGTCTTTAAGAGAGCTGAGGCAGGGGAAGGGACAGTGGTACCCACCAAGACAGTGCCCCCCTCCAGCAGCGTAGGCAGCATCTTAGGTAGCTGTCTATGCTATCTACCCCTAGTCCTGGCCCTGCATTACCTAAAACAAAAGACTCATTCTGTTGGTCAGTTTCTGAGTGGGTGAATCATTTGGTTGCCCCAGTGATTGAATGTTAAAGTGAGCACATTTATGATATATATTAAATGCAAGTCAGTGCCAGTTTAGAGGTTTTGCCCGTAGAAAAGATATAGTCCAAACAGCATTCCATTTCTATAAAGGGACAGTGGAAAGATAATATGTGGATTATGAAATAAATAACAGCTCCCTTGTACCTTTCCCATCCACAGAAATGTTGCCAATTACTTAGATGCTGAGCAGCCTGAAGTAGATCTGTCTTCCTATTGACTCATTGACTTGCTTATATTATAATGTAAACAGAGGAGTCCCACAGGAATTTTCTTCCTGGAGATGATTACGAATCAGAATGGAGTAATCTCTGCTTGTCTTCTTTCACTGACACAATCCGTTACGTAGAGTGAGAAGGTGCTATTTCTTAAGGAAAATGCATCAACAAACATGTTTCATATATAATAAAAGATGTATAGTAAGAATCATCTATCTAATTAGACTATATTGCATGCTAAGCCTTTAAAAAGCCTCAGCCATCCTCTAGACTTGGGTATTAGACATCATGGCCATACTTATTGTTTTGTTTTCTCCATGTTGTTAGATACATTTCTCACTGAGGGACAGTGCTTGTTTTCATTGCTTTACTGTAATGTACGTAGACTGTATGTCACATATACTTGACTGTTTTTCATTGGAGATGGAGGGATCGAGCTTGAAACTTTGTAGACACATCTCTGTATATAGATGCTGTTTTTGCACTAAACTCAATGGATAAAATATTTGCCTCAAATATGCTTTTCCTCTCAGATAGGTGATTCATAAAATGCATATGCCACTTTTCTTCTGGATCTCAGCCATCTTCTGCCAGCTAAGCAATTTCTGTGGCAGATGTAATACTAGACCCACGTGCACAAATATTCATATTTGTTTATTTTTTTTCACTGCTGCAGTCTAGACAGTGAGGTGAGAAACCACATCTGCAGTATACTTACATGTATTATAAATGTATATATAATAATATAATATTTCACCTGCTATATTTTAGATGGGAAAAGTTAAAAACAATGGAGCACTTTGCTATATTTATGACATTTGTATTTAATGTCTAAATAAATTAACTGGCGGAACCTCCCTACTAATTCTGTCTAATACTCTTACAGAGAAATGCAGGAA
This sequence comes from Pipa carvalhoi, assembly GCA_021901965.1. Classification (NCBI taxonomy): domain Eukaryota; kingdom Metazoa; phylum Chordata; class Amphibia; order Anura; family Pipidae; genus Pipa; species Pipa carvalhoi. The sequence goes on from JAKJJM010028087.1 coordinate 3,632, forward strand.
CAGGGGCAATCGTTTACTAGTTTAGGTCCGGTAACCCATAGCAACTACCTTGACCAAAGTATTTAGAGGAGATAGAGACATGGTATGGAGTAGTTTAGAAGACAGAGATACATGGTATGAGGTAGTTTGAAGGAGATGGAGATACAAGACAAGATTATTTTTCCAGGTGAAGACACATAGCATGGAACCAACAGAAGACAATCTATGTACTTGTATATGTATATTGTACATAAAAAGCGCCACTACATTACACAGTGCTGTATAATTCAACAATACAATCATAATCAGGCATGAGGAAGTGCTTAACATAGTAAAAGAGAAGTACATTACTAGCATACAGTCATTGAGGTATGTCACTCTAAATGCCAGGCCATGACTGAAACAAGAGGATGAAGGTCCCTGTCCCATAGAGCTTACAATCTAAATGGAAGGAAGACTTACAATCACAGAGAGGAGGCTTAATAAGTGCAGTAATATAAAGTTTAACTTCATTAGCCTATAAGTGCTATTAAAAAGAATAAAAATTAAAAATAAGAATTTCAGTATAGTTTTGAAAGTATTGAGGGATTGCTTTTGACAGTGGTAGAGGGGTATAGAATTCTAGAGATAGAGTTTTATACAGAAATTGTCAGTCTTAGTGGTTCATAAAGATGATTGCCTTGTGAGGAACAGAGTTGACGACTAGGGGGATTATTGACTAAAGTGTGAATTCAACTGTCGAATTGAATTCTAATCACTTCGGGTGACTATGCCCTGATCCTCTACTCCTTATTCACTAAACAGTGGATTTCCATAGTAAAGTAGAGACTGTGACAATAGTAAAGTGACTGTGACAATATTCCCATACTAAAGTTGCGACTGCATTAGCATTACCATAGTGAAATTGCGACAATGACAGTACCAGTCTATTGTGTAGTGTGCGACTGCCATTAGTTATCGAATTCACCACTTCTCAGAATTTGCTGAATACCAGAATATGGGGAAGTGGCAAATTCACACCTTTACGCGACAATTTGGACTTTAGTCAATAACTTCCTTAGGGGGTGTCTTTAGTCCTGGGTTACACAGACTATTTTGTTTTTGTGAATTGACAGAAGGCAGTTTATTTAAGCTATTTATGTTGTATGCTGTGACTGAGAATAAAGTAGTATAAGGCTGCTATAAAATAAATAGAAATATATCTACATACATTTGTGTTATATAAATTTAGCTAAACAAGTAGATACAATGATAATGTTGCTTACGGCACATACTACATTTTTTACTTTCTACAATACATGGTTGCATTTTGTTGCACTCTGATTGGTTAGGAACATTCCTAAAAATTACTGGCAAAAGTGGATATTCTAATCCTTTAACTGGCAACAAGTTGGTTACAATCCATATCCAAGTTGATGAGGATCGATGTGATGTTTAGTAATGCAGTAAGGTAGAAATTTCTTTGATAGTTAGCTTTGAGGCTTACATTTTAAAAAAATAGACAGTCAAAATCAGAGAATATGCTAATTATCACAGTTTTAGTAAGGAATAGTAAATGAAGTGAGAACAGAGTTAAATGTATGTATGTAATCCCTGTAAAATACATAGCTTTTGGGACATTCTAAACAAAGAGTTAGGGTTCCATTCTGGGACTAGTTCTACTAATAGAACTAGTGTTTGAATACCTTTTCACCAAATGTTCCAGTTGGGCAGGGATACATATTTGTATTGAGGGAATGTTGTATGCAATATGCCTACAGTGCTTTAATAACTGGTTTTGGTAAAAAGTTTGTTCAACTCTAGTTTAAGTTTTATTGTGGGCTTTAACCTAAGAATTTTAAAATCCCCTTCCCAGTTTAGCTAAAAACAGTAGACTCTACCTCCCCCTATCACTCATCATACCTATTGCCAGATACAGTATACAGTCGGTCATACCCTACTCTTCAGAGTGCCCTGTTATCAGACATTCACAGATATTCCCATTTAATTATCATTATATATACCCAGATACAGTACCTAGTACCCAGGTATACCCATGTATAGTACCCAGTGACCATCAAACATTCCCTTCCCTCAGTTTACATTTCCCATCAGACATAGTTAGGTGCATTGCCTACATCAGATACACCCAGATATAGTGCAGGAAGATAAATGTACATTCACAGATACAGGTAAAAGAGTCAGTTAGACTGTCATGGATCTCAGGGAACACACAAGGGGTTATAGTGCCTCTAGTGGCAACCCAGTACTGGTGTACTGGGTCACCACTAGAGGCACTATAGCGAACCCAGAGCCCATTACGCATCTGGAAGCACTAAGTGCACAAATGTGAAGGATACAGAATAAAGGTGGTACACCTAGAAGCACTAAAGTGTATGGTGCACAAGTGTAGGAACAGGGAGTGCAAGGAATCAGCAACAAATGGGACTTGAAGGAAAGTGTGGATCCTCTGTACCACAGTGGGAGTTGACTTGTTAACATTGAAGCACAGAGTCTACTGAGGGCCAGGTCTTCACTCTGAAACCCCTGTAAGAGTGTATGGCCTTTGTGGCAGGCTCCTCCCAGGTCGTAACCCTCGGGTTAACCCCCCACTCATGGCAGCTGGATGATACACTTGGAAGCCTGGAAACACTGGAGGAAGCCTGGAACAGCTGAACTGCAACTAGATCACTTCGAGCAGCTAGTAGAGCTGTACCTCACAGCACCCCTGGGCACACGCTGAACTATAACTCACAGCACTCCTGGTGCAGCGTGGGACTAGGCATACAGTGGCACGCTGCAGAGACATACTGGATGCTGACTTGACTGAGGCTGCAGTGCTAGCTGTGAAGTCACTCTGGAGCTGCATATCCCTTTAAGAAGCAGTAGTACTTGAAGCAGAAGCAGGCTATAACAAAAGGCATAGATAGACAGGCAGATAATCTTGAACCAAATGCTAAGCTTAAACAAAGAATGACATTGATATTCGAATGCTGTGCTAACCACAGCGGTCATATTTAAATCTCCCAACGAACCCAAGAAGCGTTGTGGAATACTCAGCCCCAGTGTTTGCCGGCAGCATAAGCACCAGAAACACGAGCGGTGCAGCTGCAAGGTAAGTGCTGCTTGTGACATAGACCTCTTTGTTGAATTAGATAATATTGGTAGTACTAGTTAACCTAATTTTTTTCTCATTGAATTACATATTATTTTGCATTTCAATTGTATTGTTCAGAATATACATGAGGAGATTGTGAGTCATGATTTTTGCTGTGCATCCTTCCTGGTATCCCTCTGTAATAGAAGCAGTTCTTTTTGTTTTGAGGACCTCGGGGCTTATTCATGAAAGTATGAATAGTTGTGTAAATGTCTGAATTCACATTCATTCGCCAATTCCCAATATTTGCACATTCTGCAAACTCTGTGATCTGGTGAATTTGCGAGCAATTTGTACACTTAAAACAATTGTGGAGGTGGTCTCACATTGCCTTTGGATATTAATTAAACATAAAGTGATGGATTGAAACAATGAGGTTATGCAAAAATCACAAGACAATTACAAGTTAGCCCTGCAAACTTGGGTTGTTTCTACAATATTAAGCTAATTAGTACTTGCAGGTGTTGGGGGCTACCTGTCTAGATAGTTTTTCAAAGTTTTGGCATAATCTCCAGTTCTGGCTTTATCTACAAGGTTATATGCTCTGGGAGTAATGCCCAGATGTTACTAGAACAAGATTTAGCTTTTAAAAAGTACGAAATGGATGACAGAAGAATGACATGGCTGACAACAGCATAAAATGGCAGACAGCAGAACAATATGGCCGACATATAAAATTCCATCCACCACACCGGCACTGGGCTTTTTTTCTACAGGAGATTGCCATGTGTGTTTTTTACATCCAACAGCCAGTCACATGCTACCAAGTACTAATGGCACTAGTGTAGCACCTGCCTTTGCTCACTTGCTGCTGTGCACTATACACAGTGAAAGTATTAATCATCTAATTCCCTCTGTGCCACATCCTTCCTAGTTATTTACAAAGTCACTGATAGAAAGAAGAGTATCAGGTCTCATTCATGTGCTGATGCATTATTTTATTGTACACTTGGGTAGTAGCATAACATTTTAGGGGGATTACTTCTTCCCTTCCACAGGTCTACATGAATAAAGCAACAATATATACTTCTGCTATTAAATTTGCAATATGGAACTGATATATATATAAAATACATATTCAAAGGCTCAGTTATACAGAGCATGCTTAAAGAACTAAAAAAAACAAAACAAAAAAAGCTATATTAAATAAACACCTTATTGCAAGCTCCAGCGATGCACTCCCAGCTTCATCTATGCTCTGTCTTCTCTACATGGAGGCAGACTTCACAACACTTAGGCCAGGGGTCCCCAAATTTTTTACACAGGGAGCCAGTTCACTGTCCCTCAGACCGTTGGAGGGCTAGACTATAAAAAAACTAGGAAAATCCCTATGAACATTTATGCATACCATAAGTGCGACGGGGCCAGATAAATGGCCTCAGGGGGCTGGATGCGGCCTGCGGGCCATAGTTTGGGGACTCCTGGCTTAGGCTGTCACGGAGCCAGCGTGAAGCTCCACCCCTTATGCAAATGAGTGATGACGTCATCACGCTCATTGTGGCCCAGTGAGAGGAGAGCTGTCATTGGGGGAGAAATGAGCTTGATGATGTAATCGCTCTATTTCACTGCCAGTGACAGTGTGTGGGAGGAGCTTCACACTGACAGCTGGGCCCTCCATAGCACTGTGAAGTCTCCTCCGTGCAGTGAAGAGAGAGCACAGATGAAGCTGGGAGTGCATCGCTGGAGCTTACAACAAGGTACTTATTTAATATAGCTTTTTTTTTTTTACTGCTTTAGTTCTCCTTTAATATTTATTCATAACTACACCTCAACCAGAGTCAGTTTTGCCTAGTAAAATATCCACACTGAAATTTGTGTAGTTAAACTGTTTGATTTTTAAGGCACCATATATTATGTATCCAAACAAATAATTATTAATTAAATATGTGCTTTAAATGTGTCCTGTTATAAAATAGTTATGCAACTTACTTTCTATGGTTAGAAATTATATGTAAGTAGAAAAGTACTGTTTGTGCTTTTGCTGTTATGTGAAATTTCCTAACATTAAAAGGGAGCTATACCTAGGTACTCCATTCCATTGCTTTGGTAATCCAATTGGAAACAGTGTAATCTATAATTGCCATATACAGTAATGTTTCTTAAAGGGGTTCTATAAACAACAAATCATCTGCTAAACACAGGTCTAATTATAACAGCAGGCCCTGCTATTATCCAGGGGCTGCCAAAGTCTTCTACACTGTGAAGGAACCAGTATGACTCCTGTTTACTGTCATGAACTGAGTGCATTTTCAAAGAATTGTTAAATAAGGTAGTTCTGGCAGGGAATACACATGCAACCAGTACCTATCGATTCCCTGTGCTCTTACTTTTATGTTGAGCTCTTGGGAACAGCTCTTTTTAGAAAACCTGAAGCCCTTGATTAGGCATTACTGGGACTTCCAAAAGCTGCCATTGACAGACCTGACATTCGCAGGTTGTATGGAGATGTTATATGCTCTTTAACAACTGTAAACTTAAACCTCCAACCCAAGATTTGTACCATAATTCAGCTTTATTAACAGGTCTTAACATAATATAAAACTAAAATATAAAGCATGAACAAGATCTATATATTATACTGCACAATTCTCTAATTATTAATCCTAAAATAGATTAGTATCGATGTGATAGTTGAATTAACAATTATTGATATGCTGATCTGGCTTTTTCATGTAGCATTTTTAGAGAAGCAGGAACATTTTAATTACTTTCACAGCAAAAGTAATATGAGGTAATTTCATTCATAATTGTTCCGGCTACAGTCAAGACAATCTGGAAATTCATTATTGAATGTTATTGAACCTTCATGAAAAATGGATAGATGAAATGGAATGTGCACATCCTTTTGAGTGGAATATATTTGTTTGTTGCCAAAAAGAACTTATGTTAAAACACAAGTAGTCCTTCTTTCTTTTACTTATTTAAAAGAATATCAATAACAGTGTTGTGCAACTGAGAAGATTCTGATTTATTTATTTTGGGAGATTGCATTATTACAAATGCAATTAATATTTCATATTCAGAAAGCAAGTGAGGCTTCTGTGAAAGTACTTGTTGGTGTTTGCAGTAAATAACAGTTGGCTGTGTAGAAAGGTATAAAGCGACAGATGTGTGAAAGAGAAGAAACTAATGGAACTTTGTTACTTTATTGTTTATGGAAATAGGATGGAAAAGGCTTTTAGTCAGTAGATGTGAGGTGTAAAACCATACAGCATGAAACAGTAACATTAAGCCTTTCATCAGTTATGTTTCTACTGTTTTAAATGTACTATACAGAAATTCTCCATATTGTATTTTTCATTATTGTGTTACTTTAAGCTTTGCTTGTTTCTAAAAAGCAAATCTACAGTTTGAATCTAAAAACAACAAATATGTATATCCTCTGTATCTGGGGAAGCTGGGGGATTGTGTAACAACAAATAGTTATGGCTGACAGGCGCGATAATAATAATGATATACGCTCACCTCTCAAGTATAGTATAGAGTTGTTGGATCAAGTGCTCTGGAATGTTAGTGTTCCTCCCACTGCATGGAATGATAGCAATACAAAAAGTAATCCGGCACATCCGAGATTCAGATAAAAACGCACTCTTTATTTCAAGTCATTAAAAACAGACAGAAGACAGCCTCATATCCTACATCTTATGTGTTTCACACCATAGGGCGCTTAATCATAGACCAGCTGGGGGATTGGCCCTATTTTAGAGAGAGGTAGTTAAAAGAGATTCATATCTACAAACTGGGGTGTATTTAAAGTCTACCAAGGCTTCCCTCCAATAACAGTAACTGAGGTGGAGGAGGCAGGACTGTGGCATCCTGCCCAGCACAATCAACTGTAAAGAGTTTGGGGTGGGTACCTGCCCTCATGCTGACGCCCACTGCCTCTTGGTAAATTTTAAATCTAGAAGGATTTTTTAGCCCATTTCTGACTGGCATGTCTAGTCTGTCACTCCTTATGCACAGGAGCACAGGCATCTAACTCACCATTCATATCAATCTGTCAACAGTTCAAAACGTTGTTTCAGGTTCATACCTCTTTGTGGAAGTGTATCTGTATGCTACACCTTCTGTTACCTATTCTATTGACTGCTTAACTGTCATAATTTAACAGCATTGAGGGTTGATGCACACTGACAGAGCTTATTTGTTATGCATTTGACAAGTTATGACCATGGCACCAGATTTGTCTATAGCCAATGGCTTGGGCCTTTTCCTCCATCCTGGTGATGGAGAGTTTTATTTGTGTCAGTTTTACCAGAAAAAAACATTATTGCCAGAGGTATATATGATTTTATTAAAGCTGTGGCCAATTGTCTTTCACTTACTGTGGGGGTGCCTCCAAGACTCTTTGTTTCAAAGATGTTATCTGTTTGTCAGGGATATCAAACTTGGTGGGTAGGGAGGAGTAGGAGGCAGCAGCTGAACAGACAAGACTACAGTTCTGTCCCATAGTGGGCTTAGCATTAGCTAGTCCTAGGGCACGAAGTCTAAGAAACCCCTGGTCTTCACCCTTAACCCCCGCAAAGAGGTATGGCCTTTGCCACAAGGAAGCTCCCAGGTCACAGCCCCTAGGATAGCTGATCACTGGTGGTACACCAGAAATCCAGGCATGAGGAGGAATTGTAGTCATAAGTCAAAGCATGGGTCAGGGCAGGCGGCAATCTAGAATAGTTGAGTAATTCAAAGCAAAGGCCAGGACAGGCAGAAGACAAGCTAAAATGAGGAAACAGGCCAATGTCAGGTACACAGAGAAATCAGAGTATAATTTCACACCCAAGAACAACAAGATTAGTCCTATAATCAGGCGCAGAAGCTAGGAACAGATTGATTTCTTTAAACGCAAACTGGTGGGAATGCGACCATAGCAGGAGCATGATGACTTAGATGGTTACTGTCACGTATACGTGATGATGTAGACAGCTACAGACACACATCTACCGAATTAGGGTGACAGAGAGGTTTGTGAGTGCCACTCCTGGCAATATTTTCAGGGACATTTCACTCAAAAGGCATAAAAATATGGCAAACAACTGCCATCATAAGTTAGGAATTGTCTGCCATTGAAAGGAATGTTTAAAATAGCTTTTGCAAGTTATGTACCTATTCTGTGGGGGACAAAATTAAAATTATTACATTGTCTTTTTCATGAGAATTCTTGCTAGTATGTAGCCATTATTACAGAAGGGATACAGTATATTATAGTGACGTTGTCTCCCTTAAACAAATCCATGTGAAGATGACATCACCACAATACTCTTACTCATTATGAATTCACTACGATACACCCACACTACCATTCACCTAACAATGCACAGAACTCACTATGGGACTATTAGTTTAATTAAAGTGGACCTATCACCTCCAAACAACATTAGTTTATAAAATAGAGACAGTCTATAGGAACATTTTTGTAATACACTTCCATTAAAAAAATGTACCTGT
>JAKJJM010028090.1:0-12363 GCA_021901965.1 Pipa carvalhoi
ACTCCCATTATAAAGTCGCGACTGCGACAATTCTCCCATTATAAAATCGCGACCGCGACAATTTTTTAGTCGCAGTCGCAACTTTATAATGGGAGTTCGCTATCGGTGAATTCGAAAGGGCAAATTCGGGGCTACCGGAATGACCCCCATAATCTCCTTAATATAGAGGGTGGTGGTGAATATAGCAGGCCTTTCTAGAGCACAAGCTAGCGGCATGGCATGGGTAATACCTGTGACTCTACCCTCTGGACTGAACCCTCACTGTTATTAAGAGGTCAAATGGCAGTTGGGGTGGTGTGTTATGATGCAGTCTAGTACAATATAAAAATTGCTGCTAGGGATTTTAGTATAAAAATAGAAACCCACATTTTGTTAACTGATACTTTTAGCACAAAAATAAGCAGATGTAAATTAGGCAATATTAGAGATGCAGGTAAAATTCTTCTTTAAGAGGTGCATACAACAAGAAGCTGCCCCTACAAGATGACAACTCAAGTTACCCTGGACACTTGGAGGATATGTGGCTATTAGAGATTCCACTGGCTTCTTAAGGGTCTAGAATCCTTGACACAGCAGGTGAAAGATGTAAAACGGAGGGACTGCACATAATGGGAATGTTGGCCCATTAAATAGTGGAACCGGGAGCTTAGTGGTGAAATAGAACACCCTAGACCTCAGGGATCCTAGAAGTGGAGCCTTCCACTATGATATATTAGGTCAAATTGAACTTGCATATGATTTGCATTATAATATCTCTCTACTAACACACATGGATCTGAGCTGGAAAGGGCTGCATCAGAAGGCTATTTACTCCTGATGTTCTACCAACAAAGGAGCAGCAGGTCGGGGGTCAAGGAAATTGATTAGTCATAGCCACACTGGTTCCCTACACTACCCACTGGCTTAAATTCCAGCCTTTAAACTGATATCCGACCATATTCATTTGTGTGTTGTGGATTTTAGTGGTAATCAGAAAATGACTTGGTACTTATTTGTCCATTTGTTTCATGTAAAATAATGTGATGCAGTTTGATTATGCTTCAGGAATTGCATGGATTTAATCCTTACATTTCCCATGATGCAAAGTAATGTTTTTAATTAAAAATAAAATCAGTTGTCTACAGAAACCTTAGTTAAATCCCTTTGTCTTTATATTGCTTGAAATAAATCACTGTCATGTAATGTTTTGGAACATGAATGACTACAAACACCAAGACCCCTTGTCAAGTACTTACTCACAGGAAGAGGACAATGGCTATTGGAGGAGCGCAGAGGCATTTAAGCGAAATCACTCTTGTAGAACATGACACATCAGTATCTAAAAAGGATCTGGATCTGCTGATAAACTTCTAGCCAGTATCATAGTCACAGTAGGGCTGGGGATTTATAATCGTATGATACAACAGAGATGCACGATGGCTGGTATCAAACTGGTCATCTTAGAGTAGTCATACTCCTTTAGCCATTGACCTGGGAACAATGTGGTACTGATAGTTCTACCTATATCTGTACTTTTCAACTTGATAATGAAACAGTAGTTTCACATTAAAAAGCAATAAATGAAAAAAAAACCCATGAAATCATAATAATTATAAATATACACTTTATCTGTAGCTTCTCTTGTTTGCTAGTAAACAGTTCCCTCTGGCATTTAGGTTCCTTAGAACAGATTAAAAATGTCAAGGATACTGTTTTCACTTTAAACACATTTTTAGAGTTTGCCAAGGCAAAATAAAAACTTTAATGCTCATTATGCCTACACTGGAAGATCTGTGAAATTCATTATCCTGCTGAAGACCCCAAAGTGCCATAACAAGAGCATTTTACACGTGATGACTTTAATTATTTGCTTTTTTTTTCAGGCACACTGTTGAGATAATGAAACTGGGAATTGCGAGCTAGAATGCATTTGTTAGTGATTCATGCCTGTGTGCAAGAAAAGCACACATAAAAGGAAAACTATACATATAGGCAGTGGCGTAGCGCGTGTTTGGGGCGCCCGGGGCGGTCTGCGGGGGGGTGCTATCGGAGAATAGTGATTGCGCCCCCCCTCTGCTCGGCGCCAACCCCCTGCGCTCGTCCCCGCCCCGTCCGCCTCTATAAAGATCCTTGTACGCCTATGCCTGCAAAGGATGTTTATAGAGGCGGGCGGGGGCAGAGATGGGCGCCGAGCGAAGGGGGCGGGCGCCTTTGCAGGCATAGGTCAAAATGCTGCCCCGCGAGGCGTGCCGCCCGGGGCGGACCGCCCCCCCATGCTACTCCACTGCATATAGGGCCTCGTTTGCAAAAGGGTGAATTCACCTGTCGTATTCACCTTGCTGCAATTCGAGTTGCATCGTCAAAATAGATGCAAATTCACATCTCATTATTGACTAAGTGGAGAATACGCTTGTCAAATGCTTGTCGCTGTCATAATGTAGTGTGGCGTAGTCAGGTGGATAGAAGTAGGATGAGAAGTCATGCGGAGTGAGGCAAACTGGACAAGTGAAGGGCAGTGACGTCAGTCTCACCACATCCCACTAACTGTATTCTGTGAGTATTCTATTAAATTTCTATGTCACCTTGTCCCTAGGTCATAAAGGTCTTGGGATATAGATATAGTACCTTTACAGTGCTAAAGAAAGCTGGTAGAAAGCTACAGGGTAGAGTACAGTGCATATTCACCCGGTATTACTTATGGCTGCTCTGTCCAACGAGGAGTGATTAAAGAGCTACATATAAATCCTCTCCTGAAGCAGAAGCTACAGATAGTAGCATAAGAATGCACTAACAATACATCATGTTGAAGGAAGCAGATTGGTATACCTCTTTGATTTTGTTGTGCTGCTTTGATTGAGTATTCCTGACTACATTATGAATTTGAAAAAAAAAAAAATCATTCATGTTACTTTAGGCTGGGTTCACACGAAGCGTATGACGCGCAAAAAATATATAAATACAGCCCCGTGCTTCCCTATTATACTTACCTTGTTCTGGCCAGACGAGCGAACGCCGGCCGTACGCTGGCTGTTGCATTTTTGCCAGTGTACGGGCCGGAACAAGGTAAGTAAATGGGAGTAGCGAGCTCTGCGTATTCAGGCTGGGTTCACACGAGGGTATGATGTGCTGCGCATCATACGCTCGTGTGAACCCAGCTTTAAAGTAAAATCCAATTCCAGCATTTAAAGCAACACACCTCATATCTTGTGATCAGTGCTTTTTTTGTAATAAAATATTTTCCGGTACTGTTGCGAGGTGGGGGGAGGGGGGGTAGGTGCTAGTAGAACTTCTGGTGCCCGAGCGGGGGGCATATTTTCTGGTACGCCCGGCACGTACCCCCACAAAAGAAGCATTGAGAAACCTGTGATGTTACTTGACCAACCTAGGCACTAGGGGCGAAATTTATTAAAATCGTGAAAAATCGCGGGCGAATTTTCGATTTTGCGGCCGCGATATAAAAAAAATCGTGACGGCGAATTTTCACGATTTTTGCAAATTCGAAAATTCGCGACGGCGAATTTTTTCGATTTATGCAAATTTGAAAATTTGCGCCAGCGAATTTCGGCGATTTTTGAAAATTTGAAAATTCGCGATAGCGAATTTTTTCAATTTATGCAAATTCGAAAATTCACGACGGCGAATTTCACCTATTTATGCAAATTCGAAAATTCACGATGGCGAATTTCGCCGATTTTTGCAAATTCGAAAATTCGCGACGGTGAATTTTTTCGATTTATGCAAATTTGAAAATTTGCGACGGCGAATTTTTTTGATTTTTGCAAATTCGAACATTCGCGACGGCGAATTTTTTCAATTTTGCTTAAATCTAAAAATCGGCCAATTTTCGATTTTAATAAATTTCGCCCTAGGTGTGTGTTTTGACTCTCAACCAAAATTGTATTATACCTAAGGAGATTACAGTATCTTAAAACGTTTGCTTTGTTTTATATCTATTAAGCTATAAACAACGCTGGAACTCCCAGTTCAAACTAGTGGCTAATTTGTGTACCAGTACACTTGCAATAATTTGGTTTGCTGGATCTGTTAAATGATTCTGGAGAAATGTTGAGCTAATTATGGCTCTCCTCACAAGATAACATTAAAGCCTCAACTTTGAATATATTGAATTACTATATCCATAGATTTGCCTGTTATGTATGGCTGAAGTTTTTTTTCATATCTTACAGTATACAGTCAATTCTACCCATGACATAAATATCCTCGAATTACTGTACTTATATTCCTGTATCTAAATATTCTCCATAGACAGCATACTTTTTAGTTGTTATACCTTTGTTAAAATAGCATCCTTATCAGAGATTAATTTCTTTCCAATTTTCCAAGGGAACAGAAGTACAGACTTATAATAAGGGCAACGCATTCAAAGGTCATCCAGTACTTGTAAAAATATCATCTTGCTAGTTTAATTTGTGATGTTTTATTATTTCTTGTTCTTCTTTCTGCTGGTTGCAGCGTTTTTTTTATATATTGGGCTTTCTGGAGAAACTTCACGAATATATATTATTAAGGGTTCTCAACTTTTCTCAAATTCTTCTCATGGCCAATACAGGCACTTACTTGACTTCATACCTCTCCAACCCCAGTTTATACACCTAGACTGGATACATTTTTGTGCTTCGCTTAATGTTCCAGTGGGTGCCACAACTGAGGCTTGTATCACAGTTTTAGAACCACTGATCTAAAGTTCCAGAGGCTGGTGCAGAGTTGGGGTTCTTTACAAAACAGTCAAAAGATGGCTGCAACCATAAAGGTCAAAAAGCAAATGCAAAGCAACGCAATCCGGAAATTAAAATTCAAAGATAACATTATTCTAAGTTCCACGTAGAAATTACTGTCATTCTAAACCAGTGGTTCTCAACCTGTGGGTCTCAACCCCTTTGGGGGGAGCACGACCATCTCACAGCGGTTGCAGAAGGGCTGCTCAGCCATCCCGCATCACAAGTCCCTTTTTATAGGGGTGGTTGCATGATGACGTTGCGGGCAAACGTCATCGCGTGCCCGGGCACGCCCCTGCGATGACATCATCGCGGGGGTCGTGGACCAAGAGAGGTTGAGAACCTCTGTTCGAAAGCAAATAGGATTTTATTCCTGTTGTTACTGGGCCTATAAAATGTGATCATCCTGATTATCCTGTACTAATTAGTTACAGCTGCTTTTACAGTACATGCTGTATTGCTGACAGTAAGGTCAATGTCAAAGCATCAATACAGCCCATCTGAGAGAATAGAAGACAAAATAATTAACTGTTCACAAGAACTGATATTTATTTTGTATGTTTTCAAGCACAGAAGGATAGCTGTTCATTATTTTTATCAGTTTTACACTAGCCTAGCTTGTTAGCTATTAAACCTTTGCTAAATGCCCAGTGCATTTGAACTGATTTCATTAGTCTTGAGCAGGTTAATTTTCTTTCTGTTTTAATATGCACTAGATGGCAAAAAGTGAATACACAACCATTAATTTGAACTTTACTGCATTACAACTCGCATAAAATCGTGATGATTAATATGAAGATTGTCCCTACTTTGTTGCTTTTCCAGCCTAAACAACTCAAGGTTTTCTACTATATTTTGAAGTGATGCTTATGGATTTTTCCATAAATTCAGTTACAAGAGCATTAGTAAAGTTGTACACCAAGTTTTAGGAAATTAGGCTCATAGTTTAGGGTGTAATTAATTATAGGGTATAATTGACTCATAGGGATTAAGATCTTTGTACTGTTCCGGCCAGTCAAGTTTGTTCAGAAAACTGCACAAAACATTTTATGCAAAAGGGTATTGTCATTTAGAATGTTGGAATCAAACAATTCACTAGAATGTCTGTGTATGTGGCAGCATTATGGAGAACACAAGTGATAAATATGAATAAAATATGTAGACAAGCATTGTGTATATATTATAATAGAGCTGTTTATGCACCATTGTTGCACAAAGGATGGTATTTATGACAATGTAAATTATTATCTGAATTTTATTTGGTAGTGCTATAACCAATCATGGAAAACAGTGTTAAAGATCCAAATGGGTTAAGTATTAATGCTGTGAGTGTGCAGAGCTGGGCAACTATCAACCATACTACTGTAACGCTATTGTTTGTCTATAGAGAATACGTGGCTTTATGACTGATTTTATGCAACTGTGACCAACGGAGATACCTGAAATTGCCTATGTCTACATTGTGACAATGTAGTATAAACACATACGCATATATACATATATATATACACACTATGTTAGTTATATGACTAAGATCCTAGTTGAGAGGAACATTAAATCTGGAACAGAATGATGTTGTTTACAGGATTGTAAAGAATTGGTGCTTACATAATGTATGTGAAGATATTTTGTAATGAATCGACCTGATTTTTCAGTAAAATGAATATGGAATTCACAACAGAACAGTTACACATACAGATCTTTAAATTTAAGAATTTTGAAGGCTCCAAGTCAATTAGAGACACACTTCATCTAGTTACACAGCAATGCTCCTCTAACGGAATATTTTTACGCTGGTTCAGAAAATATTTCTGATGTAATACTTTCAAGATCTATTTTCACATAGCCATCATTTTTTTACCAGAATTTTAATCTTTTCAATAAGGAATTATACAGTTGTGTTTTACGTCTAAAGCACATATCAATCTCAGACACGCTCGCTACCACTTAATGCCTTGATAGCCTTATTACATAAAGATAATGGTAATTTACCCAAGATGACAGTATTTAAAAGGTAATTATGCTGAATTCTCAATTGTACATGATTGGTGAAACAGATTTTCTAGCAATAAGTTTCTTTTCTCTTAAAAATAGTATATTAAAATCTCTGTATAACATTTCTAACATATAAAACATGCTGTGAATATTGTCTTTTACATCTAGGGTCTATTTCTTCACAAGTCGTGTTGAAGTATTCAAACAGCGTATTTGGTAATATGTATATATGAAAGGATAAGACATTCATTGTATATTTATATATAAATAATTAGCTCAGCAAGAATGACTGATCAGATAATTTATTACCTGAATAATTCACTTTGGATTGTAGATGCATCATTACAATATCGCTGTCTTTGGTGCGCCTATTATAAAAAGGATTCATGACAATCTTATCAATCACCCGAATTTCTATTTGTGGCTGGGTCAGATTTAGATTGGAATGTAGACCAAGAACTGCTTTCCACTTGGATGGTACTAAGTGGGTCCTGCAGATAAAGGTACAAATTATTAATGAAAAAAGATGAGGTTGAATAAATCTCACTGTGTTGTTTGCGTTAATCCTTGACCTCTTTAACAGAATTCTTCATTTGTATTTTGCATGGGATTAAATGAGGTAGTTTCCTGTAATTGGAAAGCACTTAATGGGTTCCTACTTCACTGCAGGGTACTTGTTTCTTAACATAACCTAAATTTTAGCTAAGGTTTTATAAATGGCAATAGTAAATGAAACAACGATATCATTATAAAGAGGATATTAGTTTATATTTTTAATCAATATTTTAAGATAAATTATTATCAGCCCCATGGGTAGGATAATTAGTGTGCTGTGTTTTCAAATCAACAAGTACAGAATATGGAGTCTTGGAATCTCATTAACATGTAAAAGAAACAAGAGCAATAAATAGAAAATGAAGCACATAATAAAGGAATATGAAATATGTGAAGTGTTTATCTCTAACTTGCACATTCCTCTATACATCTTTATTATTCATGAAATAAAGACATTCATACAACTAAAGTGGCTGGTCAACAAAGACATGCCAAATGTAATTAAAAATTCTTTCGGGCATGCCAGTGACAGTCTTCAAGCTATCGTTGAACTATAACTTAGAAAAAAATATTAAATAATATATATTAAAAAATATTTAGCAGCTATTCAGAAGATTCTGAGATTTATGGTTCAATCAGAAGGTTATCTCTCATTTATACTGTTATGTCACTTATAGTAAGTGGCCTGCAGTATTTGCTATAATGACATCTAGCTAGTCCAGTGGCAGTAGAGAAAGTTTACAGGCTCATATTGTAGAATGTAATCCCTTGCCAAATAGAAGCCTTTCAATACTCCAGCCATTAGGTGCGCTCTGGTATTGCATTGGCTAAGTAAATATAGGGCTTTTAGAGGATGCCTAAACAGTAGAACAACTGCATAATAGGTGCACTCATATGCTTTTTTATGCTTATTTATAAAATAGATCAGAACATATATAGTACATACAGTAAATCATCTCTATAAATCAAACGCAGGATACAGGGACTTGGATCGTTGGTAAAGGTAAATTGGTTCAGTACTTGTACAGGGGGAATACTGTGAAACCTGGATCTTGGAAAATGTTCAGAAGATATGGAATCACAATTTGGCTAAGTAGAACTTTATAAATGGCTAATGCTCTTATTGAATGTTTCTCGTGGAAAACATGTTTTAAATATGGCTATTGATTTCAGTAAGAGTCTAGAAAGAACCTCACAACGCGTTACAGGTAAACATGGGATGAGTGAGTTACTGCAGCCTGTCATGGTTCTCAGTGTTGACACAGGAGAGATGGATTGCAGGTCTGTTTAACTGTAGAGTGATTTCAGCCTGAGCCAGACTGTGATTCCTTCTTTAGGAACATTTGAGCTCACCTTGGGACAGTATCTGATAAATTAATTCTTTCAACTGTTACAACTGCATTATAATCTCTAGTGGCACTTCAACTATGTATCATATAACATGGCAGCACATAATGTCCTACAATACCACTAGCCAAAAGCTCTGTGCTTTGGGACACTGAGACCATATGACATATGACTGAGCCCATTAATTTGTTGATCTGACCGGGACCCCCTTGTCTTGTGAACCCCTGTATAATAGATGACATATAGCTCAATAATATTTTCAGTTATCTTTACATATTTGGTTTCTAAAAAGACATCTCTCTGGATAGACACACACAAGGATTTCTACCTAAGTAACTGTATGCAATTTACACCTTTAATGCATCTTCATGTGCACAACATACATGAAACTACCCATTCATTATTAATGCAGTGTCTTGGTTTAGTATAAGTACGTGCGTGCATTAAAGGTTGTCACATCTATATACCCCATATACTGATAGAACATCATCTGTTACAACATTGAAAATTATTACTATTTGTCATTGATTGACTCAATGTAACTATAGATGTTAGTAGTCTATTACAATCTACAATGTCAGTTAATCATCAATCACTGATGTACTGGAATCGCTGAACTGTAATTTGAGCTGCTAGCATGGGAACTGCTGAACTATACTAAGGATGTTGAGACTCAGGGACTGCTGAACTGAGACTCAGTGATCCTCAGATTATCAAGATCACTGATAATCTGGGAGCAGGAATACTAGAGACAGGAACACAAGAACTGCTGATGTACCAGCAAACACTGAGTGGTATAGATGAACTGTAAAAAAAGAAAACAGAAGAACAATGAAGATCAGGAAGATTGAGACAGGAAACATTTAGAATACTAAGACAATAGCAGCAAAAATTTGAGACTGAAGATATGGAGACTAGAGGGACTGGAGTTTGTTTAGAGCCACCAGGGAGACACTGTGGCAAGAGACAGGAAACCTTCTGCCGCATTGAAACACAAAGCTCAGGACCCTGACAACTGGATCCTGACTTTTATACATTTCCTGACATCACCAGAAAACAGGGATTGGAGAGCTGGCAGAGGCAAGATCTTAAAATTACCCCTCCTTCAGCTTCCGACTCTGAGAGGACCCACTACAAACCCGTAGCATACACATGAGAGCCTTCAACAGTTTTAATCTGTGGAATTTTTGGAAAAGAGTACAGAAATGAGTTCCCAGAAGACACTTGCTGAAGCATCTTGAGAAAACCTTCCAAATCAAAGACATGCATTGTGGGTATTTCTGAATTTGACATCAGAGTTCAGGGATGGCAAATCTGGCTCCAGGACTAAACAGACACAGGAGTAGAGATATGAAGAACTCCTTTTAAAAATTCAGACCTAACTAGTTAATAACCCATTTTCAACTAGGGTAATGACTTTAAGGCCAAAATTCCATTACAGAAACAGTGGAGGCAGGTAGTTTGCTACCAAAAGTATTTTTGATCATTTGATAAAGGGCAGTGTGCCCGAAACATGTAATGCAGCTCAGTAATAAATACTTTTGGTAGCACACTACCTGCTTCAGCTGTTTCTCTATTGAACTTTATTCAGTACACAGATGGAGGTACTTGAGAAACAGCCATATTTCCTAGAAAGGAAGGCTCTCCACCATTCCTAGGTATTACTGGTTGATGTCTGAATGACTGTAAGGTATCCAGGGAGATGACATGAGACCTTGGCATCATAAAATGCAGAATAGCCATAGCTGGCTCTGAGATTGAAGAGACACAGGAGCTGAGAAGAGAATTAAATTAACAGGTATAGACCTGGAAGAAAGCATTATGGGCAAGTGCTTTACTAGTATCTCCTCCATCTACATGTCATAATATCTTGTATCACTTTATATACAATTGGCATTTATATCCATCTTGGCTTTACACTCGGAAGTGCACGATCATAATCTATTTAGATCAAGATGTGAAATGAATTATAACTATTTATTTCATGTTCCTACTGATTGTGGCCTGTCTCATTATCTGCATTTTTGATATTAACAAAACTTGACTTTGTAGGGATTATATCATCTGACATTTAGTGCATGCAGGACTTAACAAGAAAATAAAAATACATTATGCATCATGCATTATGCACAAACCTAGTCATCCTAGAGAATTGCTATCTCGGTAATTGTGACTTTTCACACAAAAAAATAACTACAAGACTGAGCTGAACATGTTGGCTGCAGGGACTTTATAGAAACTCCTAGTCTACCACACACTGTTTTAATGCACACTGACATATTAAATGCTGCATAAAGACTACAAATTTTACAAACACAATGATATTAAATGTTTTCAATTTTCCTCAGGTCTTAGTCACTGATGTGGAGGTTAACATCTATTTCGCAAAGTGTAAAGAGCATAGCAGTCTTTCCTTCTGAATAGTTCATGCCTATAATATGCTATACACACAGTAAGTAATACAGTTTATTGGTGGACCAAATGTATATGTTTGGCCTCAACATAGACAACAAAAGGACATAATCAGGGGAATTCACCTACAGGGCAATCGTTTCCAGAGGTTTAGTAATCCACAGCATTCAATCAGCAATCAGAATTCTCTATTATAAGGAAACAAGAATAATTATAGCCGACTTCTATGGGTTACTACAGCGATCCCCAATGTTTTCTGGATCGGGGACTGGTTCCCCGACCGAGAAGAGATTTGACGGACCGCTGGGAGTGTGGGCGGGGCCAAATGCACACTGATGGCAGCATGACAGTGACGCACAACGTCAGGCAGCCCAGTGCAGAGGAGCCCGTGGACTGGTAGTGGTCCGTGGCCCGGCATTTGTGGACCCCTGGGTTACTAGATCTCTGTATCGGTTGTCCCTGTTGAGGGGAAAAAGATATTCAAAATAAAATAGTAATATATGGCGAATTCCATCTTTGTGGAAGTGAATCTTCCCTAAACCCTTATTTTTCTCCTCCTATGCTTGAAGAGCTTACTATTCAATTAAACATTAGGAAGAAAAGGTAAAGTTAATGTGCAGGAAAGATACAGATAAGGATCTATTGGTATACATGACAGATGTCAAAGGAAACACTCTGAAACGAAATGCTTTTATCGACCACAAAGTCCAGTGACTATTTGTCATCTATCGACTCAATGTAACTATAGATGTTATCAGACTACTACAATCTGTAATGTCAGTTAATCCCTCATCACTGATGTACTGGAACTATTTATTATATAATGTCGTCATGAAATCAAGTCAATATATATGTAAATTTAAACCGTTACAATGCTGAATGCTCTCTGCAGTTTCTTCATTGGATACTTAAACAAATCAAGTATGGTTAATTAGTGATATACATGATTAATAACTAAACCTTACTGCAATTTCCCTGTGCTGATGGGAGACTGGGAGATAATATATATGCATGTATAGAAATATATTTAGTTGTAGAAGAGGAAATTCTATGTTAAGAAAACAAAAATGGCGTACCCGTACACACAGTGAGCTGCTGATACAAGCCACTCGTTGTTTACAAGGGAAGCACCACATGTTTGTCTGTCGTTATAATACAATGAGGCAATCCATGGCCAAGCGCCAAGAGTGGCATCACTTCCTCCTACAATTTTCAAGCCAACTTTGCTGGAGAAAAATCGTTTTCCACATTCTATAGGGGACAGAACCCAGGAAATAAACTCAGTGCAGTTTCATTTTCAGATGTAGATTTGTCTATATACTTCTGCCTTCTATCTATC
>JAKJJM010028100.1:0-16545 GCA_021901965.1 Pipa carvalhoi
TGTGAGCTGCTAGATAGCAGGTTCTCTAAATGGTGATGAGACTCCCATCCAATGATGCTTTCCAAATAACCATATGCTCCTCGATCCAAATAAGTAAAAATATTAGGAGCATATGGTTATTTGGAAAGCCTTCACTATTACATGACTGGGACTGAAATTTTACGTTTATATTAAACGGTACTGTTTTATTCATCATTTGAGCGCTGGGTGTGTTCCTTACTGGACTGTTTAATCATTTTTATCCATGTCACTGGCCTGCCATCCCTGTGTTAGCAAGTTACAATAGCAGGGTTACTATGCCACCTTTGTGATGTCATTCATTTTCATTGCTGTGGCATCCCTTGGTTGATAAATTAAGCTTTTACATTTTTGATGATTTGATGACCTTAATTCATTTTACTGTATACACAAGTGACTTGATCTTTGTTCAAAATATCCGAAAAAGCATAAGGGGGTTGTTTATAGACATGGACAAAATGTGTCCTGGTCCATTGACTTAGATCAGCCAAGCAGTTGTTAGCTGTTGGTATGTTGTAATAAGAAATGTGACTACAGTCTGATTGGTTGTGATGCATAGCTTGGCAGTGGCAAATACTGACTTTATTGATGGTACACCACTTGGATACTTTTTTGTTGCTGCTTAATTTTGCCATCAACCTATTCATACAATCCTTGGGAGGAAGTTTGTTTTGTTTGTTTATATCCATATTTTTGCTGTCAACAAGGATATACTGCTCTATTCAAATCTTATAGAGACCCCTGTAGAGTCAAAACTGTCAAGAACTAGGCACATAGTATATTTGTTATGCATCACTATAGGTATAACAGATTTTCTATAATTTTATTGATTGTACAAATAAATATCAACCCAACTTTTTCTTTCAGCGATGCAGCTATTTGTTGGTGTTAGCCTATAATTACTGGGTCTATGTTAAGTCTTTGTTAGCATGTTATTAAGCATTGCCTACTAGATGATAAGGTCTGTAGCAATTTATCTTCTGGCAATAATTTGTCATCAGTGTTTCGGCATCACCTTATAAAGGGACCTATGAAACTCGTTCTGCCAACAGCTCTCACAAGTTATACATAATGTGTCACTATATATATATGAAATCAGCAGCAAAATGTTATTTTATTCTGTTTTCACGGAGCTGCCAGATTTGGGTTGTTTCTGTGTCTGCTTCCCACCAACTGTTCACTGTCACTTTATAGTTTAATGTCATTGGCATTAATGGTAAATCGCAAAGTGTCTTGGGCAAGTTTCCATTGGTTAACTTTGTGTCCCACTCAAAATGTTTCTGTAAATACACAGCAGTACTTAAATAAGTAAATGGGAACTTACTTAAGAGGTTTTGCCACAACAACAGGACTCCTTTTGTGCCATTGGTCTTAGAGGCCATCATGTCTAACATTCAGTCTACTGTTTAAAGACCAATTCTACTTCTTTATTACTATGTTGCTCTTCCTGAGCCATTATACCATTTTATCAGTCTACCTACTGATCCATACGGAGCAGGAAGTAAGGATTTTGCCCTTGCCTGGCAGATGATCCTGGCGTGAGATCCAGCTGCAGGATGCCTTTTAGCCTTTCAAAGGGAAGAGAAACCATGAGGTCTGTGCATGATCCCCAAAAGTGCACAACATCCAACATCATCTCAACACAATGCAGACACGATTGCTATGGAAACTTTATGAATTCAATGAACACAGGAATCCTGTAAAGACAAGATCACAGCACACATGCAGCTGCAGCACACACAGACAGATATAGATGGTTCATACATATGTAAAAGCCATTACAACACTGGTACTCCATTTTCATACACAGACTCCAGAGGAACTATTCTCAGCAGTGTATCTACAAGCCACACACCCCACTGCCAAATTATTACAACCATGAAAACACTGGTACTCCGTTTCTATACACAGACTCTAGAGGAACTATTCTCAGCGGTGTAACTACAAGCCACATACCCCACTACCAAATTGTTACAACCATTACAACAGTGATACTCCACTTTCCATACACGAACTCTAGAGGAACTATTCTCAGCAGTGTAACTATAAGCCACTCACCCCTACTGCCAAATTGTTACAACCAGTGTTGAACCACTGACCTTATAGGAAACTTATTGTGCCCCAAAAACATTGTTAAATAATATATATAAAGTTGTTCTACCACATACTATATACCACTCACACTCCAAATAAAATGGCACAGCTGTATGGTTTTCTGCATAATCAGGCCTTATTCTACTATATAAATACAACTGAAGAATATGCAAAATCTAAAGTTATCCCCCTATGTAATGTACACATACCATTGCTTGATCATACACACCAGTATTCCATTAAAAACACTGATTAATGAACAATTTTATGCACAAATATTTAAAGATTCAGACACAACAATACAAAATGGAATTACTCATTCATATTAATCACAGCATATTTCTAAACATGTTTCTGACAAAATAGAAAACAAAGTAGAATGACAATCCATTTACACACCGGATACACAGATTCTTCATTACACGTGTGCATTTTTGCCCTGAACACTGCTGAGTCGTCATTTCTACATCAACGTCCATTCCTTACTCACTTAGATAATTCCAACACATCTTAATATTTTTATTAAAATACCATTTAAAACAGAAACAAACGTACAATGCATTCATACAGGCGTTAGACATACTGTTATGTCTGTGCAGTAAAACATATTAAATTAACAACTAATAACTATGGCTGAATAATTATAGCACGTAGACATAATTCACATTCATAACAACGTCTCCAGACATAGACAGGATTCCAGTTGATGCGGTAATGATTATCTATGGAAGGAGGATATGTGTCAATACCAATGAAATGGATTATGAAAGGCATCTGGGTATTTGGATCACCAGGTGATTCCATCTTTTAACTCTACAACCATGACCTGCAGAAGGTATTGAAGATTCCAGGATATTTTTCTTTAAAAGGAATGTTCCCCATGTAACTGGTAAGACAGATAAAGAGCCGGTGCAGGTTTAAAATACCAATTTATAACTGCAGATGGCATAAAATATGGCAGGAGAAAACATCTGTAGCAGGGAAGAAGGCAAAGATCCGGTGTGAAGTTTACCTTTTCTAAACACTATTCAGGTTAGTTTTCTAAGGTTACATAGGGTGTTTGAGTTACTATTTCAGAGAAAAGAAGCGACAGTCAAGCACTCTATAATGACTACTGCTTTTCAAGTGCAGTTCTTCGCATTGATCTAAATGAGGAGCAGTTTGAGGCTGTTTTAAAAAGTTTATTTACTGATCTGTTCCACTTTAAAATTAGTGGCAACCAAATAGGGGGTCATTCTGTAAAGTCTGAATTGTAGTGTAACGGTCCAAATTTGCCAGCTTAAAGACAGTTGCAATAGACTGCTACTGTCGCAGTCGCAGCTTTATAATGAGAGTTTTGTCGCAGTCGCGGTTTTATAATGAGAATTTTGTCACAGTTGCGACTTTACAAAGGAAATGTCAAAGCTGGAAATTGTC
Organism: Pipa carvalhoi; assembly: GCA_021901965.1. Taxonomy (NCBI): domain Eukaryota; kingdom Metazoa; phylum Chordata; class Amphibia; order Anura; family Pipidae; genus Pipa; species Pipa carvalhoi. The sequence goes on from JAKJJM010028100.1 coordinate 3,529, forward strand.
GTGATTTTACAATGGGAGAATTGTCATGGTTGTTTCTTTATAATGGGAATCTGCTGTCTGTGAATTCGACTGTCAAATTCTCACTTTACAGAATGATCCCCTCAATGTTTCATCAGCTGATGACTGCATTATAAAACATTGTTTTCTAACCGTTCTTGTGTGTCATTTTGAGCACAAATCTAAACAAGCAACAGACAAGTCACCAAAATAGTAGCACCACTTCACATATTTGTCATAGCACAAGTACAAAGTAGCACATTCCCACTTTCCTACTTGAACACAGGGAAAAATAAATGATCAGGTTTATCAGTAGGAAAAGAAGAAAGCAAACAATGATTCAGTTGCCATTGTTGGGTCTAGAGGACAAATTGCCTTTGTTAGTGTGTTGTTAATGCGCTTTAAAACTGTGAACTATTCCAAACCATAGCTTGGAGCAAAATGGTTTAATGTTTTTCTTATCTAAATACTGTCTAGCTTTGAAAATCCAAAATTGACCATTTTAATGGCTGTGCTCTTCATCTTCGGCAGTGAAGTCTGTATAAATGGTATAAGACTCCAGAAGTCATTGAAAGAAAAAACTCAAAAGGGTCAGTAAGACCCAGGGCATTGAGCATGTGACAAAATAGTAAAATAAAATAGTATTGGCCGTCATAAAGTAATTTCTTGACATTTTACAAATACAGTACATGTACAATAGTGTAGGATATGTGACTAGCCATCATTACAATTTTCTAAAATGATATTCTGTAGGGATGTTCCTAGTGCCAATCAAATCAGGTGGAGAAGAATATATATTAAATAGAAAGTAAAAGCTATGTTCTTGCCATATCTAGGAGATTCTTCATTCAAAGGTTTTTACATTCCATACCCCAGTGTTATGTCTGGAGCACATATAATTATGAAAATCATTAAACATGACAAACAAAATAGTTTAGTAATAGTTACAAAGCTGTATGCCAGCGAAATCAAGCAAGTTGTTGAAAGGAGTTGTTTACCTAAAAAGTTATTTAAATGTTAAAGATTAGTTTTCTGAAATTAGTCTGCATTTAATTAGTAACTTGAATCTTTTTCTGAACCTTTCTTGTTTAAATTAATATGCTTTTCTTGTTGCTAGGGTCTGTCAACCTAGCATCCAGGCACTGATCTAAAATATAGATGGGAAGAGAGATAGTACAGGGAATTAACAGAAAGGTAAGTAAATGGAAATTAATGGAGTACTAAAGCAAGAAATGAAAATTATAGAGTTTAAACAGTACCGGCTACAAGTTACAAAGCGAACATTGGCATCGAGAATAGTGCAGACACTTGTAAGCATGAACGGTTTGTTAACAGCGCTATGTGTACTGCTCTAACAGCGCTATGTGTACTGCTGTAACAGCGCTTAGTCCCCTCCCACTAAGAGCAATCGGAGGTGCAAATAAGCATATGCGTCATCATGCTTAATTTGCACATGAGCAGTGATCACTTACACAATCAAAGGTCCTACTACACTGGTTGAAATTTGATCGTGTAAGTGATCACTGCACATACGTGAATTGAGCGTGATGATGTAGACGCTCAGTTGCACCGCCGATTGCTCTTAGTGGGAGGGGACTAAACACTGTTAGAGCAGTACACATAGCGCTATTAACAAACCCTTCATGCTTACAAGTGCCTGCTCTATTTCTGATGCCAATGATCGCTTTGTAACTTGTACCAGGTACTATTAAAACTATAATTTTCAATTCTTGCTTTAGTTCTCCTTTATAAAAACAAACTTAAAAAAAAAATGTATTTTTCTGAATGCCCTGGGTTCAGTGACTCCCTGCAAGCAAAAAAATAATGAAACAAGGTCAAATAGTTAAAATGAGCTCAAAATATAAAAAAATGAATAACCATCTGAAAGTGGTCTTAGAATATCACTGATAATACAAAGGTGAACATTCATACACTATTTAAGCCTGTATACAGAAAACAGCAGAATGAATAACACGGTCTGCCAGTATCTTTTACTAAATATAGGTTTTAGCTATTGTGTAATTAGGAGAGGTTTTCTAGAAACTAAAATGTGTTCTGTAGAAAGTTCATATCTAAATTCATTAGAGTTTTCCAAGGATGGAGAAAGATTTGTATTACCTGCCTGTCAGATACCGAGCTGCTCTCCTCAGGCACCCTCTTTACTATGGATTACTTCAGCTTTGTGATTATTGGGCTGTTCTAATTGAAATTGATTGGCCTCCTGCCTCTGGCATACAATTCCTTTTAAAATCCATTGGTTTGAGTTTGGGAAGCAAATCAATAAAGGCCCTTAAGGCAGGAATGTGCCACTCACCCCATAAGAGCGTGCTATGACCCATACATTCACCTTCTTTGAAATACTACATTGAGCTCACTGCTATTGCTACATGCCCCCGTAGTTACTAAAACATGAAATCTGATATAAGTGTAAATATTATACAACAAAGGCTATTGATGCTATTTGCAGTTATCATATGGGGTCCTTTGTGATGGAGGCACAAAGCTAATTTTTACTGCAATTGTTTCCTCATCAGAGATCTTTTTTTTTTTTAAGCTCTGGAGCTTTGCACCATAAGGTAATTCAAGTAGTGACTGTGACTGCAGTAGTGGGCAAATTGTCACAGTCAGTTCATTTAACCAATGCAGCCCTGTGTTTACACCTGCCTTTAAAAGAGAACTAAAGGCTCATTTCTTTTAAGGGTGATTCTTAAGGAGGAGGGGAAAAATATCAGATGTTTTATAGTCCAGCCCTGCCCCTGCTCTGTAAACCTTCCTGATCTCTTCTGTTCCTGACAAGTGCTCTGGTCCTCTTCACTTCCTGTTTCTGTGTGTCTTAGCAAATTGAGAAAGCACAGTAGCAGAATTCTGATGTAAAACTACTACTGTGCTTGCTCAATTCGCCAAAACAAGCAGGAACAGAAAATTAAGAGGATTGCTGTTCTTGCCAAGAGAAGAAGAAATCAGCAAGTTAGTGAGAGCAGGAGGAAGCACCGCAGTATAAACCACCTACTGGTATTTCCCTTCTACTCCCCTTTAAGAATCACCCCTAAAAGAAATAGGCCCTCAGTACCCCTTTAAGCAAACAATAATTATTGGTCCTCCTAGCACATTATGTCCTATTATTGAACTTTTTCCAGAGGCGCAATCCATTCATGTATGGAGACCATTATGAAATAATAAACATAAATGGATGAAAAGTAATTAGTCATTGCAGAAAATAGGTTAAAGGGGTATGTAAAGCCTATGCACCATATTTTCTGCCATTATTACATTCCATGCCTGGAGTAATGTTTCATAAGGCATTCCATTCAATTTTTATGCACTTCCCTGGTTTAATAAAGCCATTGAATATGATGAACATGATACAGGCATGCTTAAAAAAATGCCAAAACTTTGTGGTAACTAAAATATGGAAATCCATCTTGTGTCTCCCATGAGACAGAGATATTAGTACAAATGTGTGTTGGTTCCTAGGTACAACAAGCATTTAGATATTTTAGCAGGGTTGAAAAAGTATAATTCACTTTTTGAAAAATGTGAATTTTGCAAGGAGAGCACACAATCACGTGTCTGCATTAATTTGTGTAGCTAAAGTTCTGGTGATAGCACAGAATAAACAAGGAACTTTTGTAATAATAAGGAACACTCTAAATATGTTTGTAGTACCTTCACTGGTGTGAAAGCTTCACTCTTGTGAAACAGTTACTTTGAAGCTATGAGTTAGAAACTTTGATTTTGCTGCATTTTCAGATTCATGAAATAATTTTGAGTGCAAAAAGCAGCTGCATTTGCACATCTAAATAGGTACAGAAGCACCAGAAAATGCACTTGTCTATGCAAACAGAAAAACATTTTAACAATGCATTGAAACAAGCTCATCCAACACGACTATACTACATTTCATGCAAAATAAATCTCTTTTGAATATCCTAAATAAATCTGGCCATTGGTGAAAACCTATACATTTATAAACAGTTTTATTTTATAAAATTTTAGGGAACGGTTTAAAAAGTAAATTTCACTTAGGGTGTGCTTTTTTTTAACTTTGCAACACTTTATTTTCCTATTGATGTCTGGTGAGTTTGCCAACTCATACCCTTAACATGCTTTTTCAGAAAATACTTCAAGCATATAGACGACACCTGTTTGTATTTGCTCTGTAGATTAAAATAGTAACTTTAGTCTTTTTTCAGCCAAGAGTTTGTTTTTTTTAGTAGTAACTGTTCATTCTCATGCAAACTATTTTACCAGAGCTCTCTATTATGTTTGTTCCAAAATTTTCCTAAGTGTTTGGGAAGTGTGATTGTAAATTCTCTAGCTATGCCGAATTACAACTCATATGAGTCAGCAGAGAGATGTTTTGGATCAAATATGGCTGCCTATACAAATCGTTGCAGACTGCTGATACAAACAACCTAGATTTTGTTTATTTATGTGTTTGTTACAGAACAATACCGCTAAGATCTGTAATATTTTGCTTTCAATAAGATGTATGTATGTATATTTGGATGTTCCATTATTTCTCTAAAATGGAATATTTTGACTTATATTATCCTTTTTCATGTATCAGTTTCCTGTGTGAATTTTTTTCCCCTTTATAAAAAAACAGGTATACTGCATGTGAGGTTTGCTTAATATGCTTTTCTTTGTGCCATGCTGTTTCATCTTTTTTTTATTTTCTTTATCGAGGTTGTGAAAATGTTTTCTTTGTAATTTTCTTCCTCCCTCCCTCCCTGCTATTTCTACATTGTTCTGCTTGGAATCAGGACTACCTCTACTGGATAATCCCTGCAGGTATTTGAGGTGATACTTGACCTCTCTGAAGGTTTTCTTTTTATGACAATGCCTCTACATTATGCAGAAATCAGACATTGTTCCACCAATTACAATAATCTTTATTCCATCCCTGGATATTTCCTTTATTTTTTTTTTCCACTAGTTCGGAAGAAAGTTAACCTACCGCATTCATATCAATCCCATTGGTGTAGGACCAAGCATGCTGAAAATATTCTTCCAGTCTCTGCCGCAATGGGTTGGGGATCTGGTGGAAACGAATGAACTCTTTAACACGCAACATCTGAGTGTGATATCGTGCTGTGCCTGAATAGAGGCGCTGGATGATGGCAGAGACGTTCCCAAAGATGCTGGCATACATGAGAGCTGTTAGAATGGATAATTAGAATAAAAATATATATAAAAATAGCCAGTATGAAGTAATCAAGTGATAAAGGGATTTTTTGATTACTGCTTAAGGGGAACAAAGGTCAGAAAGTGAAGATACACATCAAGCTTTATCTTCTTGTCTTTCAGCTCGAGGTCTTGCCAAGTAACTGATTCCAAATGTTGGCAATAGACTACAGGTCTACAGGGGCACTTTCAAGTGTTAGTAGTGGCAGATCTATAAGCAGATGGTCCTTGATGTTTAATTTACAACTGGGGCCCCTTGTTTCCTGCCCAAACACCCATTTCCCCAATTATCACTATTTTCTTAATCATACTTCCTCTATTTAGTGATCTTATCAACCCCAGAAATTAAGCATTAGATTACTACATAGATTAAAAGAACACTGTGTTTTTTCATTGTTAGAGCACACTACAGTACTTGTGCCAAGCTGCCTTAAAATTTGAAACATATGTTTTTATTAAAGGCAGAGAGGGGGTAACAATTGTTTGCTTTTACATAAAGTAAAGTAGGGATGGGATTTTCTGTTCATGGAAGTTTATTGTCCTCAAAGTTAGCCAGGATGATAGTACAGAAGTACCACAACACGTGAGTGATTACGTTCACAGCAGAATTAGTGTTCAGATGAGCACAAGATGGCTTTATAGGAACTTCAAACTTAGATGTATATAGTATATCCTTCACTTACAATAATGTTCATCCCTATTTTTATGGGTGGACAGCTTTGGAATAAGTGGGTGGTGCAGCCACATGGTTTCCCCTCCCCTAGAAATGTGTGAGGTTACTGGACAATTTATATTGCATTACCCAAGAGTGCCAGATGAATTCCAAATCTTGAGGCATATTTTGAAAATCTCCAGTCTAAGTAGATTATTTCCATAAAAATTATGGTCTGGTTTGCAGGGCCAGCTACCTGAGGCAACCAGAAAGTGGCTTGAATGACAAACTGAAAGTGACATAGAACAAGCCCTAAATAAAAATTCAAATTGTTGTAAAATATTAACAATACCGCCTTATAGTCAATTCACTTTATGGTTGCTAGAGTCAATAACCTAGCAACCAAATAAGATTTTACAGTTTATTTTAAGGGAGAGACTGAACAATTAAGTAAAAAAAAAATACAAAAAACCTAAGAAATTAAAAATAAAGTTCAGCTGCATTATATTGTTATGCTTACACACCATTATTATTATCTATTATAGAATAATAACTAATGTCTGAAAACTAAATCTTATCAAGGTAATCATTTTTGATTTTCAATTTCGAAATGTTGGAAATTTAACCACGTTATTAGATAAAATATATATTTTACAGTTCCACAGACCCTATAAAATTCAATCAAACCATTTAGAAATATTATATTATACTACACTTGTCCTTTTTTTTACTTACATCCAATCAGCATCACACAAATAGAGAAGATCTTCTCCGAGTTAGTGTTGGGAGAGACATTTCCAAATCCTACACTGGTTAGACTGCTGAAGGTAAAATATAGGGCAGTTACATATTTGTCTTTGATGGAAGGCCCAGAACCAACGTCCGTGTCATTGTAGCTCTTTCCAATTTGATTGGCAAGGTTGTCCAGCCAGCCGATTTTGTGTTCCATGTATGGGCGCTCTACATTGCCAATAGCATACCAGATGCAAGCTAACCAGTGGGCAATAAGGGCAAATGTACACATGAGAAGGAATAACACAGCTGCTCCATATTCTGAATACCTGTCAAGCTTCCGTGCTACACGTACCAAACGCAATAGCCTTGCTGTCTTTAAAAGACCAATCAGAGTGGTTGTCTAAGTAAATGAGAGAAAACAAAATATTATTTATTGTATTTACATTGTGATTTTGTATATTCCGGTGCTTTGCAGAGATTAACCATTCGGCTTCAATGAACCTACTAGTGTGTTTTTGGATTGTAGAATGAAACCAATCATGGGGAGAAACATAAATGCTTTTAACTTATCCCTATATTTCTTGTTTTAGCATTGAAGGCAAAAAAACACTTGTGGAAATGTCATACTGGTACACTGCTCAGCATGCATCTGTATGCTGATTTACTGTGATAATTAACACATTTGTAGAAAAGCCCCTTACCTAGTGCACTAGTTTAAAAATTATGTCAAAGGCCACAATACTGAAGGAAATGTAAAGGGCTTGCCCACCTTGTAGTAGATTTGTAGATAAGGTAGTGTACAGTTCTTTTTTTTATTTCTGTACTTTTTTTGGATTGTATTTTTTGTCTAGAAATATTCGTTTGTTTACATTTTTTGTTCTTCTTTGCACTTTATTAGTCATTTGGTCACCAGTGTCTGTTAACCTAGAAACCAGCCACTGAATTAAGTAATGAGTTAAAAGAGCTATAGTATAGAGCCTAAACTGAAAAATAATGAAAAAGAATTTTAAATAAAATAATCAAGCATCCTATTGATAAAAAATAAACTGGTTAATGAGGGTTAAAAACAAAATATAAAACAAAGTGATTTAATTTAAAAAATAAAAAGGAAAAAAAAAACAAATGCATTATGTTTTAGAAACATTCTAAGACCTCCATTATAAAGTATATATTATCAGAGGCATAATCACGAGTGGGTGGGGGTGACTTTTGGGTCCTGAGTGGACCCCAATGGGCAAAATAATTTTGTTAACCCAGAAAAAAATAAAAAAAAACTGAATGTCCAAAGTACAATCCTAAACTGCAAGGGTTAAAGAATACTTATGAATAGAGACAGCAGATTCAGAATAATGGCTGTAATTAGAGGTGATATTGCATTTTTTAACCATGTGTTTGTCAATATAATCAAAATTCTAGCATCCTAGTAACATGGTTGTAACAAAATTATTTTGAACAGTTCTTTATAAACTAAGATCTGCACAGGAAACATTTCTTTTATCCGTATTAATTTACTGTGCTACATTGTTTGCTAATTTGTGTTCCAGCTCTTCTGGGCACAACATCCTGATACATATTAACAGTGCTAATGAAGCTGAGTCACAAAATGCAGCTACTTTTAATAGCGGAGTCCGACATAAATAAAGCCATATTTGTGTATGTGAATCACAGCACACGGTGACCTCTTAAGTGTTTATTTTCATCTACTGATACTGAAATATTTATTTTGGTATATTAGGATTTTTATATGCATTTTTGTGGTCAAATTTGAACGTAAATACTTTAAAAAATTGAGTCAAAAAATAATTTGGCATAAAAACCATTTTGCAATAAAACGACATGTTTCTTAGAAAATTGTTTGGTAGATTATTCAAAGTATTTTGGAGAACTTGCCACCATTATTCTAAAGTAAATTAAAGACAGTATCAGTGATGTTAAATCAGAACTTTGTTGATATTGTGATCTATTTTATAAATCCTTGATCATTCTGATGTCATTGTACGTTTGATCTGGTTGGTCACTTTACCAATTAATACTGTAAAGAATGATAAAATGCTGCTTGGACTTCAACACTGAAGATTCCACTCATTTGACCAAACCATTAACTGCACTTCCTTCGGAGTTGACTAAAATTACTCATCCATGTAGCATTTTATTTATCTCTAGTCCACTCTTTGACCAAATAAACTTATATTTGTCTCATTTCATTAATATTGCTCAGCACAAAATTTCTGTTTTGTCATGAATGTGTGAATATTTATACTTTGAATACACTTCATTTGGCCACAACCTTTTATTTTTATATCTGAACTAAAATCAGTTATTTTGTTAAACTTAGTATTTCTGGTCCTCAGTCTTGCTTAATTATGTCTTCTTATTCAGAAGAGCTCAGACAGAACATATAGAAAGTCTGTCACAACACTTGCTTTCTTTAGAGAGACTTTGCCAATGCAAGGTGACAACCACCTATCATGTATCTATGCTCACTGTTGACAAATCCACATCTTTTAGTTTGGCTGTTCTTAGCCCTTCTGTACCCATTTCTGTTTAAGTTTATATTTCCAGTCAGCTCATTATGTTGTTGATCATTAGCACTTGTATGTATATCTTCAAAATAATCAAATTATCTGAAAAGTAGTCTTTTACTCAATAAGTATCTTTCTGAAATGACATGCAAAAATCTATTTTTTAAATAAATGTTTTGAAATCTGTCATTTGCTCTTTTCTACCAAAACACTAATGCAAAAATCCAAACTAAACAAATAAAGACATGGTATGTTTATAAAATATAGGTTGCCCAAGACTTTTGCATGGTCATGCATATATTTATTATTAAATCATATGTATTATTCCAGCAACCAAACAGTGCATCTGCTGTGATCTCAGGATCAGCAAAGATATCTCCTATTAACTTATAGACCACCTACTTTATCTCACTACTGTTGGGGAACGACTGCCTTGGTCTAGAAACAAATAGTAACCGTTCTCGTTTACTATAAATAATCTGACTTTAAGTGTGCCGTAAAAGCTATTTGCTGGCTATTAAATCTAAGCTTGCAAAAATGTAAACACAAAAATAAGCATTATAAAAAGCTTATAAAAGTTCAGATGTGGCCAACCAAATTATTCATAAAAGCAACATAGAAATGCTAAGAAACTTTTTGTTACAAAAATTTTTTTTTGACATTTTGTAGAAACATTATACAAAGAAAAGAAAAGACCAAATCATTGGTTAGTCTCAAAATGAGTTGAATGGAACTATTAAATTTCATTAAGAATGGGCTTTCATTACTCCTTTTTTAATGTATTAGTTATTTGGGTATATGTTTTCTCATTGACAGTTCTGATATTAATGCATTGTCATTTCTTCAATGTGTTTTCATCACTTGATTATTATTCATACGTATCACTCACCTCATCTGAACCTGTCCTGTAGATTAGTAAGTCAAAAGGTATAGCTGCCACCATATCTATTAGAAACCAGCCTTTGAAATAATGGATGGCAATCTTAGCCGGGTGACTGACGACCTCATCATTCGTGTTGACATAGGTGGTACGGAAATTTATAATAATATCCACAATGAACATGATGTCCACTATGAGGTCCACAATGTTGAGTGGGTTGCAAGAGTAGCCACATTCCCAGCTTCTCTCTTCCTCCTGGTCGTTTAGTAAAAAAGCAGCTGAATAAGGAGTGAAGATGGCAGTGTAAATGACCAGCAGTAGGATCAGCCAGTCCCACACAGCTTTGAAAGGGCTGTAATGGAGAATGGTCCATCGGTGAATCCGCGGCGCCTGCAGTTTGTACTCTGGTAGCACGTCAGCCCCCAAGGAAAGAACCTGTAGGTGTAAGTTCATATAAAACAAATAATTCAAATTTTACATTGTCATTATATTGACTGCAGAAGGACAAAACTCTTTCATAACTCTTTACTATGTCTTCGTTACAAAGGAATGTTCTTTTAATTTGGGCTTTTGAAGTTCTACAATTTAATCTGGTTTTCCTTGAACTGGCAGTTATCAATAACTGAAGCCATTCTAATTTTTTTCCACAATTGGCAATATCCTACAGAAGATTTTTAATATGTTATTTGTGGGCATGTTGTATATGTGTTGCCGAACACCCGTGGATAACACACTGTGATAGAGGAACAAAAGCACATACCAACCAAGGATAGGAAAATCTTACTCACTAGTGGTTCTTTTGTTCTGAAACTCCTTCAAAACAAATGTAAAAGCATGACATCTATGGCTTTTAGGTGATTCCCAAGTAGAGCCTTGGGAATTACAGACTAATGTGCAAATCTGTTGAATACTGAACTCTGTTAAGATCCAGTGAAATTGTAACCATAACTTTATATCTGTACAGTTTACCTTTTTGTGACGTTTGTTTTATTCATAGAGAATTGCTCACAATATTAAACAAATGGTAAGAAAGAATTTTACAACGTTTTGAATATGAATATTAAAGCACCAAGTCCTGTATTCCTTTCCTGTATCCCTGTTTATTGAGTTTCCATAAAGAATTTCATCCCGTGGCATTGGAGCAGATGCTAATCCTTATGGACAAAGGGTATGAATCAGCAAAGGTTGATTGAATAGTCACTGGATGCTAATTAATTCCAATCAATGATGTGGCCGGCGGGATGCATGAATTGCCGGTCAGGCACGAGAAAAAAAAAGATGCTTTGCTCCCAGCTGTGAGCATTTAACCCCTTCTCACCCTAGAGATATTAATAAAGTAGGCTGAAGGGAACAAACTATTCTACACTTTCTATTTTATCAGCTTGTGAGTCAGCCACTTCCTCTGTGGACTCAGATAGGATATTACAGTCAGTGCTGCTTCACAGAGTAGGGTACTGTTACTGTAACATGTCATATGATTATGTGTCACAGTTAACTGCATTGTGGAACATTGTGGAATGCAAATGGACAATATATTAGCATAATTAAAGAGAATAAGTCACATACATCAGATTATTTTAGACATGTCAACAACAACTGTACAATTTAACACCAACGGGGTCAACAGATCGCACACATATGGAAGTTTATATAGAAATAACAACTTATTTTCAGTCTACATTTTAAATAAGCCTAAATCACTTATGGCGGCACCAGAGGTGTGCGTTCAGTGAGTGGACTACCTTCTGCCCGTGCTAGGTAAAATGGTGTATGACCAGTGTGCATAAGACTGAGAAGTTTGCTGTTTAAGATCTGACAAAAACTTTAGGAAATTAGCTTTTCGCACTGAACACTTTTTGGAAAAAAAAATTCTTATATGAAGGTACAATTAATTTAGATATGGTGATTAATCTTTCAATTTAACTTAAAAAGGAATACAAAGGCCAAATCTTAAAAAAAAAATTATCATTCTTTAAAAACCTGAAAATCAGAAGAACTGGCTCATTACTAATCAAATTTGCCAGCAAATAAAAAAACAAACATACATTTTTTCCCTTTAATTTCTAGGAGATAAATTGTGGCTATACTTGCCCAGAATGCCAAAAAAGCCCCACCGCAATATAATTTTGTATGTTAAAATACTTAATTGAAAATATGTGTAAATATTCTTGCTGCTGGGGGTCTGTTGTGTATTCTAATTATTAATATTGATCTTTAGAACAATCTCCGATGCTTTCATCACAATGGAATCTTTGTGTTTTTAAAACTAAATAGGAATACCAGATGATAGACACATCGATGATGATGAAGATGATGATTAGGGATGAAAGAAAGTAGCTGGGCACCTACCTCTTAACTTTCTTAAATGGCTTGATTGCATCAACAAGATCGGTGGTTGAGATGAAGCAAATTCTGGATGGCCTGTCACTGCACATAAACACTTTGTGATTTTATGGGCGTTCTAACCTTCCCTTAAACTCATCACAGTAACCCTCCCACCAGCTCAATATAGATCTGTTGTCATTCTCACCCAAGGGTAAATATAAAAAGAAGCAGAGATTAAGGTTTGCACCTCTGTCTTTACAGTTGCAAGAATGTCAGGATTTTATAATCCTTCACAGCTAAATCAATTTCAGGGGACACCAGACTCTTAGCTGGCTTAGGAACCTTAACAGATGCATTTAACCCCTCTATGCTGTAGCAGGTAAGGTGCAAGGCTATGAAGCTGCAAGGTTCCTACCCTCCCAATCTGCTCACTTACCGGCTTCATTTGGATTTTCAAGCTCATGCTGAATATTTTTCACTGAGGCAGATTCACAGCTCTGCCCTATATGACATCAGTACTTAAACTCTCCTTATGTCGCTTTTCATCCCAGATCCCCTGCCCTCACTTCAACCATCAGCTCCATGCCCCTCCCTTGTCAATCTACATCTCTGACCATGGTAAACTGCTCTAACTTTAAAGTGGATTTCTACTTTAAATATTATATATATATATATATATATATATATATATATATATATATATATATATATATATATAT
>JAKJJM010028101.1:0-10436 GCA_021901965.1 Pipa carvalhoi
TTAGAATAACTTCATCATTCTATATGTGTCCCCTGATTGCTAGATGATGTGGTAACACAACAGTGATAGACATAGGCAGAGCACTGCATCCATCTTAAATGCCTCCTTCTTCCCAGAATAATATCGGAGCCTGATGTCACTATCAGATGCTGAAGACGTGAAATTAGATTTTTGTTATACATATATTGTAAACAAGTGTAAGCAATATTTTAACATTGTTACAACTGAAAATCAGCCCTGGTTTTAAGTTAATGCTGTGTTTGCTGCCTGGAAAATTCCACTACATTTGAAGGGTTAGTTGCAACAATTGCAGTAGGGAGTCTGCTGAACACATTTGGGCCACTTATCAAAGGAAGCAGCCAGGGAATTGAGGAGGTAATAGCATGTTAACTAAATAAACAAACAATTAGAAAAATTATTAATATTTTGGCATAATTACTGAAAAGAAAAAACTTTAGACTTTACTTCCCCTTTAAATTGGGGGTTGCATTTTACTAACAGCGTGTTTATGCACCTTTTTAAACAGAATTTTTTATATTCTTTTTCATGTGTGTCAAACATAATGAAATTATATATAAAGGTTAAAATACTTTAGGAACACAGAATAAGACCTTGAACTCTGTCTGCAGGTACCAGTATACACATTCTGTTCTGCAATCAATGGGTCTCTATTTAACAAATTCATTTGATCATGGAATCGTGTCGCTAAATAGAAATCTCTAGAGACATTTACAACAGGAATAATTGTTTACAGTTGTCTAGTTACCCATACTAATTCTAATAAAGGTTCATTATCTATCAGTTTGTAGGATAACTCCTTGTAGCATTTTATACATATGTTTTATTGGATAAAATAAAAAAATAACACAAAGAATTGTCACCTTGTATTGGTAACTAAAAAGAGAGCTGAAAAAGGTATGCCAGTACTACTAAAAATACTGCATTTTATGGAGATTGCAGGTGATTTGGATAAACTAATATGGTAGAAGATTAATTAATTACAAAAAGAATTTCTCTGTATACGCATGTGCTGTATCCTGTGCACATATATTGATGATGTAGTTATACAGGGAAGTGCGGTGGCTCAGTGGTTAACACTGCTGCCCTGCAGTGCCCGAGGCCTTGGGTTCAATTCAACCCTGGACTTAGTTTGCATGGAGTTTGTATGTTCTCCCCACACCCACATGGGCCCCTGCCCACATTCCAAAAACATATGTATGTGTGACTGAATAGAGAAACTAGATTGTAAGCTCCATGGGGCAGGGACTGAAGTGAATGATGAATCTCTGTAAAGCACTGTATAACGTAAGTGCTGTATAAATACAATCCATAAATAGGCATGTTTGAACCCTTTTTAGAAGGGAGCTCGTATTACAGCTTTATAATGATTTTGGCAAACTTTCATCTAATTGGAGTTTGGAATCTGCATTTTAAATCAGCTATTGGTATACTGTTCATTCTAACCAAAGGAATAGGTCAGTGCTCAGACGCTCCCGATCCCATGATCTGCTGATGTCCAATCAGGAGCGTCTGAGGTCATGGGCGGGGCTATGGGGCAGGAGTAGAGAGTGCGCTGCAAACCGCAGAGCGGCGGCTGAATAGGACATAAGTCATAAAACAGCATTTGAAATGTAGGCTGTTATATAAGGCTGTGCATCAAGAGCATCAAGTGGGATCTCGATTGCACTTTTCCGCAATCGAGATCTTTCGCCCGAAAGTTTTGTAGCCATAGAACTTATGGCTACCTTTTGGGGCGAAAGATCTTGATTGCAGAGAAGTGCAATTGAGATCTCCGCTTGATGATCTTGCGAGAATTCTCGCGTGATTAAGCCCGCAAAGACTCCAATCGAGTCTTTACGGGCTTAATAAATTTTGCCCCTTGTGCTTTTGAAGTTAACAAACTGGAATAAAACAGAGGCAGAGAAAATTGACAATATTCCCTGATTATATAGTTATTGTTAAACCAGGAAAAAGGTTGTCTGTAGCCAGCAGGAACATTCAACAGGGTCACCCCAAACCCTAAAAGTCATATACATCAAAAGAGGAGAATGTCCCAAGTCCCCTTGCAGCTGATGAAAGGAGGCACAGTTCTCCCTGAAACATTATACGTGTGGATATGACACAATGAATAATATTTTCTTCACTGAAATAGTACTTGGGACATTCGCTTCTTTTGATGCATATAGTTGCTGTTGTCAGAGACAGGGTCGGACTGGTCCACTAGAGCACCAGAGGATCCTGGTGCCAAAAACATCTCTTAATATTTTCATGTCCCTATATACCTTTACTTACACTAACATTCGGGCAATTGGCTCTTTTGTAATGTCCTGCAAAACTGATAAAATATTCTGATAGTTCTGATGGTTAACTTTTGCTAGTAAGCTGTGGACCATTGCAATCAGCTTCACTGGTGGGCCCAAGACACCTCAGTACAACACTGGTCAGAGAAATTTGTCTGAGACAATGGCAGTATTTTGTGGCTGGGGAGAATGGAGGGTGAGCTGTCAGGTTGAGAAGAAGGAAAGGAAAAGCTAGACACGGTAAAAGGAAAGTACCACCAAAAACAATAATAAAAAATGCCCCAAATACATTTACAATTATTGCTGTAATGTTGCATTCCCTTAAGGAAGGGGCACTGTTTTGGGGGTACGGGGCCTGGTGCCGATGCTGCACTGGGGCCCTCTGTGCTTTAGTTCTGCCCTTGATCCTGGGCCCACTTGCTTCTAGTTACACTGCTGTTGGCTATGCATACACCTCAGTGTCAGTTCTGGTACAAGCAGAGGCCAACAGGACATACTCAGATACAGTGTAACTTGATCATAAATCAAAATGGCAAGGAAATGGGCATGCAATGATACAAATGTTAATTTGGTATCATATGACAGGGGCCAGACATACATTAGCACAATATTTCTGTATTACTGCAATATTTTGTACCATTTTTTACCATTATTTTGTTTGATTCATGTAGCAAAGTCAGTCCGAGACAATTCATTCTGCTTTGTCAAATTATTACCAAAATTTGCCAAAATAACACTGAAAAAGTGCTACTGAAAGCCATCTTTAAGTAGAAAATAATGATATAAATAATAAGTAACGTTTGAACTAAAAAGGAAAAACAAAAATTGCGAAATTAACTAAATACTAAGCCTGTCACTCACACACCCACTCACAAGAAGACTTACTGACACATTTAATTGGCCAGAGCAGAAACAATACAAGCAGGAAGACACATTCTGAAATTATTCACTGCAGTAATTACATACAAAAGAGAACACATAATGTAAAGGTAACTAAAAGAAACGGTAACATTTAAACAGCATGCAAACATTTTATTTAAAAGCATGCAGTATTTATAAAAGGGTGTAACAGCTTCTTCTGCCCCATTTTCAAACCAATTAACAATTAAGTATAAAAGTAATTTGATGTTATTGTAAAATGGTTTGTTCTAAAATTTATTTTTCGCCTCTTTACTGAATGGTTTTCTTTTTGCTGAAATGTATGAAAAGAAAATAAATTTTATGGATAGCAAATTTTGCTTAAAATTAATACTATTCCAAAGCAAGAGTATTTCCTTGGTGGGCAAAAAAATCAGTGAAAAAGGTTAAAATTGGCTGAAATACAGACAGAGAAATGAATCAAACCAATCACATTTAGAATATTTTTACTATTAAAGTAAAGGCACAGCATGGCTTAAATCCACTTTTGTTTAAAATAATCTCACTTGATTGGCAATCTCAGTGCTCCTGAGGGCAGTCCAGGAGAGCTGTCAGTTGAAATCTTCCTGCAGGTCTGTAAAGTTTTACTACCCCACCAAGCAAGTCTTTCCTACTGCTCCACCCCATAGTACACAGAGACTGCCGAGAGAGAGGGTTTTCAGCAGGCACAAAGGAAATGTCATCTTTCAGTTTCCTTGCCTTTTATTTATATCCTAGTTACATGGATACAGTCACATAGCACGGCAAGTGAGTTAAATCTCCTTCACTGCTGACAAAACTTGACTGGTGAAGGTTTGATGGACTTTAACCTCTCAGACCCTATGACCCCCTTTACAAGAAACAACACACATCATTCTTTTTGGGGTTGAAAGGCCACAGCATTTATTTATTAACAATTTAAAATGACATAACATATTTTAAACACGCCTTGGCAGATGGTCCCAGAAGTTTAAGCTGAAATCGCAAGATCACACCCCCTATCAGCCGCATACCACTTGCTCGATGGGAAACCACCCGCCAACCAGGGACCCCATGCCCTACGTTACCACATCCGTAACCATTAGATTTACTTCCTAGCTACCTGAGGCATATTACCTTAAACTCTTATTCCTGACCCCATTTCTCAAGACCACCGCCCTAAATGCTGTGATATAAATTCTTCCCAAGTGCCACAATAGGAAGGGAGGGTGGGAGATTGCATCCTCTCTGCTCCTTCTGCACCCGCCCCCGCGCTACCCTCTTCCTGTCCCCATCCCTCCCAGTCATATCCGCCCTCCCCAATTATTCTGGTCTCCCTCACTCTATTGACAATCATAGTGCATTGGAACAGAGTAGGAGGCCTGTCAATCCATACCCTACTGTAGACTGATATTTAATGTCACCCCCACAGTTTTAGTATCAGAAGATCAGTTGGATTTTCCTGTGGAGACCCTATGCTACGTAAGAGTGTGCCAATCATGAATCAAAGACATTGGGCGAAATTTCTTAAAATTGAAAATGCCATTTTCGATATAAATAATTCAAAAATGGCATTTTCGAATTGGAAATTCAAAAATCCAGATTTTTTAGAAAATCCGGATTTCCATTCTGTCTAGTAAATGTAACGAGCAGTGCTTCCATGCGTGCACCGCTCGCTACATTTAGCTGCTGAATGCGGCAGCCGCTGGGGAGACTCAGTTCTCCCCAGCGCTTCCTGGTTTGGCTTAGCCAATCAGGAGCCGCTGACATCATGGATGATGTCAGCGGCAGCAAATTCAAATAGCAGCGCTCAGCTAATTGAATTTGCACGCATGGAAGCACTGCTCGTTACATTTACTATACAGAATGGAAATCCAGATTTTCAAAATCGAAAATGCCATTTTCAATTTATTTATATCGAAAATGGTATTTTCGATTTTAATAAATTTCGCCCATTAAGTTAAGTTGCAGGAATACTGCATGTTTGCTTAAGAAGTGTACAGTTCCTCTACATCAGCCAGTTATGTGATCCTGGTACATCTCTATAGATCAGTGACCATCTCATAATGAGTACAGTAAAAGACCTATTGTCAGTAGAAATGGAGGGGGTTGAAAAAGCAGTTTAGAGCTGACATAATGGAGGGCGAAGCTGAATAAAATGGCTGTGTTCTCTAATCAGATCAGTGTATCATAGCTTTGAAATCTGAAAGCAAATACCTGTTATATAACCAAGAATATTTTATCTGTATATAATAACAATTTTATTTGTTTATTGTGGTATTTGTCCCTTTGACTCTACAGACTACATCAGAGTAGCTCTCGCTAGATGCTGTTATTTTTACTCTTCTCCGCTGCTGATGGATTTTTATAACCAGCAGTGGGACTAATTACTTAATAATAATTCCCCACGGAATAGATTCTGATGTATGGAATTGACATAAGGATATATGGAATAGATTCTGATGTATGGAATTGACATACTGATATCATAATATCCTTGTACAGGAAAACAGAACCTCTTAAAGAAGAACTAATGTGCACTAACCATAACAGATATGCTGAAAGTATAGGGTCTGCCAGCCTAAACTTCTATATTATGAAGCAGCAAATCAGTACCTTTGGGCTGTAGTGCTATTTTATAAAATTGCTGGTGTTATTATCTTACGGCCTCCATATTGGATCTTATTAATATGCTAATGAACCCTGACACATCATCACACATATTGTTTGATTGACTGGGAAAATGTCACATTGTCCATTAAACAGTGAATATCAATGAGGCATTCCCTTGGTTTTCACACATACTCTATACGAAGCCCATGCCCAGTACATCAGCTTTCACAGTAAGGGGTGGAGCTGAATTTCTACAAAGGCTGCCATGTATATGTGAAATAACGCTGGCAGAAGAAGCAGAAATAATCAATTAGGTGGCTTGACTTGGAAAGGAAAGATTGCGAGGTTATTGTGTTTCTCGCATGTGGGCTACATGAACAAAGGTGACTTTAGTTCTTCATTAAGACACTAAGGCCCCTTCCTCTGACATATAAGGCTGAAAGTTTTTCCAGAGTATAAGGAAGGTGTGCCACAGAGTTAGTTACTATTTTAAAGTGATATATATATATATATATCATAGGCCTAGATTTTAGTGTGTAAACCTTATGTATGAGTTTTAATTCTCAAGCTACTTTTTCCCTTTGATAGTTCTCTCAAACTATTCGTACTCCCAATTCTGCGATATTTTGATTTAAGCTGAAACATCATATTCCCTCTGGTGCATCAGTTTTCTTTATGTTTATTAATGTTGATCATCCTTTCCTTACTTTCTCATATTTCTCCTATGTTGAAGCCTGTTATGAAGAACTGAGACTCACAAATCATTTTATTCCTTTGGTAGCAGTGTAACCAAGCGTTAAAATGCCTGGGCATGTTTTATACTTCTTGTGATTACAAGAGAATGGACATGTTTTTTGACTTGTTACCATTGGAGCGCATTTTTGTCACGCTGTGAAGTAGGACTTAATTCCAGCATCAAATTGCATTGTTTGTCAGTTCCCAAAGTTACAATAACAATGCAGAAATATCTGCTGTCCCAAACCAAATGGTGGCTTCTTTTTTTTTTGTGTGTGTGTTACTGGTCCTTTAAAAGTGAATTGAGGCTGTTAATTTGGCATTGTGAGTAGACACTTTGATTTCCGTTTGTTTTTGATTGCTCCTTTAATTGTCAAGTTAGCAACAACCATTAATTTATCTAATTGTCGCTGTTTAATTTTTGTAATAGATCATCCTTACTTATATTCATCTTTTTTTCAGCTTACAGTCCCTCACAGCAGCCTCTGCTCTCTTACAGTTTTCCCTGCAGATTAGTTTATAATCTTATGGGAACAATGTGAAACACTTTAGAATTCTATAACAATCAATGATATACATATGTACATTCTCAGAATGTTGCTGGCCACCTGTGCGCTGCTGATTATTTTGAGAATTTTAGTTGGAACTTCATATGCAGCAGGGTCTCTACTGAACATGTTCTGGATGAGAACACTAGGAAACAGCCAAGGTATGCAGGAGGTAATATCAAGGAAAGTCAACCAAAAATGAAATGACTATACCAGAAACTGTTTGTTTTGGGATATTTAGATAACAGAAATATATTTTACCCTTAGTTGCCCTTCAGTTAATTTGTAACACTTTGCTGGTTTTTTTTTTTAATTTAATGCTGCTGGCAAGCGTGATTCTGCTGTGTACAGGTCTGAATTTGAGTCCATTTGCACCTTCTCCAACTCCGCTTATTCATCATTTTCTGCTATGAAGTTAATTTGCATCCAAACTGGATGCTTACAACAGTTGTGGACTTACGGAGCTCTTCGCCTCACTTTGCCTGCAGCTGCACACATAATTCAGCAATTCATCAAGCATTGGACTGCATTCAAGTGGCGAATTCAGCAAGGCATAATGCTCTATATTCGCTGGTTTGACTTCACCAGATGAAAATGATGAATTAGGAGTTGATGGCAGGTCTCCATTGTGGTGTAAGGCAAGTCCTCATTCAAAAGTGCCAAGTGACAACATGAACTAGGGTAACATAGAAAGGGGTGTATTATTCACTTAATAGAGTTATCAGAACGTTGTGAGGATGAAGTCACTGCACTTTTAGAATTCGCATTACTCCACATCCTACCACTGTTTGACTGACTTACGCCCCACTACACAGGAAATCATGTCCAACACAGTCTGCTTCCTTGCCAAGAGAATCCACCTCTTAGTGAATATGGAGTAATGGAGTAGTGATTTTGCAATCATTGGAGCATAGCAACACAAATTCACTTTGACTGTCGAATTTGTACTTTGATGAATTGGCCCCTCTTGTCTTGGGCTTTATAAATCGATTACTAATCAGCAAGAGAATTATGTTCATATGTGCATGGGCAAATTTCCTGCATACTTAAAATGTTAATGTATCCAAACCATGGACTTTTTGTTCACCTTGGATTTTCTGCTCATTATGGGGGCATTTCCACAGAGCTCTTGTGTCAGTGACCCTCTTCTCTACCCAAACAGCTGCAATAAGGTCAGCTCTGGCCTCATCCAAACAGGACTTGTTTTAGTCAAACCGAGGACATGGGCAAATCAAGTGGGGCCCTCTCAGCATTGCCCCCTTGGAGTCCCCAAGCAGCACTCTGTGCAGCACAGCTGCAACCTTTCCCTACTCTGTTCCCCTCAATCTCTTCTAATCGGGAGTTTAAGAGCAGGCTAGGGATTGGCTCTTTCTGTCCAATCTCAAGCAGACTCTTAACTCAACTTCTGATTATCAGCACATCCAAAAAATCCTGGATTACATTGGTGTACAGAGTCACATTTCCAGTAATCCTGTTTCCTGATAATATTCTTACCAGCCCTGTCAATAATGTTGGGTCAATGCCCCAGTTTGACCTCCTGTTTATAGTGCCCTTGTATAGCATTCTGCAACTGTAATTCCACAGAGCGTAAAGAGGAACCATGCCTTCACTGAATGTTTTATGTCTAGATCTACAACATGCAGCTCAGGATTTTTGTTCCTGCCACAGTGAAAGAATAAAAGAAAGCACTGAGGAATTATAATGATATGAAACAGAATGTTAATCATTTGCTTTTATCTATTTGTTCTGCATATAAATGGAAATGAGGGTGTGGGTTGTCTGCATGCTGTAAGAACAATATGCCATTTGTTATAACTTCCAGAAAGCAGAAAATATTTCATGTGTTATTATTCTTTCTGTTGAAGATTAAAGGGAAACTAAAAGCAACTAGTTTTTTTTCATTCAGATTTGAATATTTAGCCCATATTTTAAATAATATTTGACCTTTTCAGAGTAAATATTATATACCTTGTAGTCTGTTTAAGGGACCCTAAAGCTTAGAAAATAAAATACATTATTCATAAAGTTTATAGTACCAGTTTAAGAACAGTGAAGTCTGAAATTCTTAGGACTGGGGCAAAATAGGAATAGCTGTGGTATTTTAATAAAATGAACTACTGTGGCTACTACTGTGAGAAGGTCTTTTGTGCTAAACTTAAAATGAAGGTCGATCTTACCACAACAGACCCTTTTGCACTTGGTCAAAGTAGTTCATTTCTGAACACTCAGAGCTGACAAGAAAGTCAGTTTGCAGCTACCAAATAAAGTTTAAGCCCAAAACTAAGAACATTATTTCATATTTTAATCTGGATTGTAAGTAAGAAAAATAATATTCTGTCAATCCTGCATTATTATTTTTTATAGATGTTGGTTTTAAAGGGATGGTGTTACTAGACCATCCATACATCAGTGAAAATAACTAGAATATATAGGAGCTGTATGGTTAATAAGCAATCTGCATGCCACAAGGTGGTTAGAATTTGGTATGTGGTATTTCATTTCTAAGAGATATCATGTAGTTCTAAACTACATCTAATTGGTGAATTCCATGAATTATTTAGGATTCCATGTCATTTTTTAAAACCTGTAATAAAGCTGTCCACATCATACAAACCAACAAATTTGAAACTTGTCCAAACAGTTGCGCAAAGGTGTGAATTTGCATCCATTAACCACTTCTCCATATTTCAGTGTTCATCAGACTAGGCAATGAGCTGAATTTGTAATCTAATTCAGAGATTTATGATGGCGGAGCACTTGTAGAACTCTTTGTATTACTTTGCATGTGTTTGCACAGTTAATCCAGTTATTCATCAAAGAGTCTGTCGAAGTAGCGAATTTGGCAAGGCATACTGCTCTGAATTTGGCAGTTTGACTTAAATACAAAAAAATTGATGTTCTGCATATTATAGGCATTTTTGATTATAGTAAATAGTTTGGTATTTTATATATAGATTGATAGTAAAAGGGATCACAGCACAGCCTGCAGTGAAAAGACAGGAAGATTGGTGTTAAAGTGCACCTATCAGCTCCAAACATTAGTTCATAAAATAGAGACAGTCTATAGGAACGTTTTTGTAATACACTTCCATTTAAAAAAAATGTACATTTCTCTGTCATTTTGGCTCCTCTCTCTGCCTGTCAGCTCGACACTGCAGGCTGTGTCAGATAGAAAGGCTGTAGGAGCTATAGGAGGAGGGGTGGCTTACTTGATTGACAAGTAAGCTCTCCTACCAGCCTTTCTTCCTGTATCACGCTCCTACCAGCCTGCCTGTGTCAGCCTGCCTGTGTCAGCCTTCCAGTCAGTGCGAGCAGAGGTACTCGCAGGGGGGGCACCTGCAGGGGGGGGGGGGGGGGGGGGGGG
>JAKJJM010028139.1:0-10095 GCA_021901965.1 Pipa carvalhoi
GTTTAGCAGTTATATCTCACACATTTCCTGGTGCAGGAGTTTTCCACTGCTGCCTAATAAATCAATCTGCTTCACATGAGACATCTAATGGGGGGAAATGCTTCACACTAAGGTATAGTACTGCATATTTAAAAATGTAATCTGACTATAGTTCTCCTTTAATGCTAGCGAGAATTGCAGCAATTGTTTTTGACCGTGCAAGTTAATAAATACCATAATTTACTGTGATTTAAATACACACCCTGTGAATTGTGTCTATGAAAAGGTATATTAAGTGCATATGCTTGGAAATTCACAAGGCACTCTTTAATGATTATGCCCCCTAGTGCTGTTTGGCCTCAAAATGCCAAAGCCCAGATGGCCCTAGAAAACAATTTGCAGTCTTTTTTTTACTAAAAGAATAATTTTTGCTAAAATGTGGAAAACTCTAACACCATTAAGGTTAAATCACAGTGAATACGTTCCTAGTCAGTGTTTTACATACAAACTCTTAATTCAAAACACAGGAAAAGAAAAAGGTTCCAATAGGCTGGAACATATCTACCCAAAGATATCTCCATCTTCATATTTTCTGTAAAAAAATCATTTTAAACGTTTACAGGTCTACTAAGTAAACTGTAACTATTCAATTTACATAGTCTGCATTTTCCTCTCTTTGTACTAATCGTCCCTCATTTATTACCGGTATTTATTTTCTTATGAAATGAAAGTTTGAAGGACCTTATCTTTTGAAAGGATGCATCTTGCCATCATTTTTACAGAAATACTCAGCCACTGCACCTGCACATAACAGTTCGACAAAGTGAAAATAAACCTATTTTTAAAAAAAGATTTTTTCTTGAACTGTTAATTGTTATGCAGACAATTCAAACATTTTAAAAATTATATGGGGGATTTTGATTTGTTTGGTTTAATGTCCCTTTAATATAATAACAAAAGCCTTAAAAACAAAAAAAAGTAAGCTCTAACTTCTGTTTTAACCCAAACAGATGCAATGAGGAACAAGGATTTGTCACAATAGACTTTACTGAGAGAAACCCAAAAGACTCCCAAAAAGCTTCCTTTTGAAAATGATGAAATGCAGTAAATGGATACAAATTCCATTTGAACTACTATAGTAGCACAAATGGCACACTAACTATGGAACATCTTATTCAGGAAAAGAGGATTAGAGATTCTTCTAAAGTTAATAATAAATGGTGCATCCTTATGGTAGGCAATATTCCTTAAAGCATCTGAATTTTGCAAGCAATGTAATAATTTAAGTTTCCAAATAACTGGAAGGCATGACTGAGGTCAGGTTCCAACAGGAGGTCAAGGCAGGTGCAAGGTTCATGGTCTATATCATGACAGAAGCTAAGGCATGTGGGAAACAGTTTGTAAATGTGGGCATGGTTATCACAGTTGTTTACAGTACCCACACACTCCTCTGGATGCTCTGTGGCTTGGACGTTCATGGAACTTATGGAGCAGGGATGCTGTGTAAAGGCCCTTAGATGCCCCAAAAAACTTCTTTTCATGATTATAGTTTCTCCAGTGAAAAAGAAAATCACACATCAACTCAGAATATCCTCAAATACGGTATATTCTGTATATCTAATTCTTTGGTGCCTTTAACATTAGCAGGAACTGGGGATGAAATTTAGAAGAAAAGCTATTATAGGTCATGGTATTGAGAAGAGAAATGAGAAAAGACATAAGGGATTTTATGAGAAGTGAGTGAGAAGTCTGACAGACTTACTGACCTACAGCAGCAGAAAGGTGCATTGATACTTGTAGGCTGCCTGAATGAGTGACTATCTTTGAGAGCCTTTGGAAGTCAGTTGGAGGTGCTCATTCATATTTATGGTAAGTATATTATTTGGGAAGAGAAGAAGTGCTCTTTGGCTGATGGATTGAAAGATCTGGAAGAGCAGTATTTTGTTTAGTCTTTGCACAGGGATTTATTAAATAAAGGGCACTGGGGCAACACAGTTCAGGCTCCAATGCTGGAGGGAGACACTCTCTTTGTGAAATAGCAATGAATGGAAAGAATTAGGATGTACTAAGATGATTGTAAATGCCGGTGTGAGAAGTCTTAATGAACCTTTTGTTAGAATTGGCAAACTCCAAATATGGCATTCAGATTGTGAATACTGATGTAAATGTCAAACATCATATCACAAATAAAATCAAAGTAAACAAATAAAATTAACAATATCAATATATTAGAAAGATATCTGTGTTGGGATAAATAATGAAATACAGTATATAAATATCTTTTGATATAACATCCACTTTGAGATAAGATGTTCAGTGGAAATCTAAGTCCACACTTTTCTAAATCACAATTAGTATTTTGGATCAAAAATGCACTATTTTCTAACCAGAAAGAAAAACATTTATAGTTTGTAAAATGGATTCCCAATTTCAGGAATGATTTGGCATTAGTGAAATGACAGATTGAAGTAATATAATGCATCTACCTGTCAATATGAAATGCCAATCTTTAGCTTTTTGCAGCAATTCAACAATAGCTTGACATCTGTAAAACAAGTGAATACAATTTAATAAATATGTTAGGGTACTCTATGGATCATATTTCTATGTGTTTTTAATGACATTTAGATTTACCTGATTTTTCCTCCTTCACTAAATGTGTTGTTTTCCTGAATAGCCAATAGCAGTGTAGAAGAAATAGGTACTCCATGAGCTGAACAGATAGCCTGAAACTAAAGGATGTAAATTAACAGTATGTGACCCCTTTCTTACGTCCATAAATCAGCATATATTTTTTATTTTGTTAGCTAAGCCTCTACAAACCAAAAAAAGGTCATTTCTAACCTTGCCTATAGTTATATTTACATTTTGTAAAATGTGGAGAAGTAAATATGTGACAAGGATGATAATCCAATAGTCCAAAATACCTAATTGTTCCATGTATAAATATGATGTGTTTACCTGTGCAGGTGAGATGGTGCCACAAAAAGACAGAACTCTTCTCAGGAAACTCTGTCTAAAAGACTCTAAGTCATGCAAACTGCTAAAATGCTTGATTATCTGTGACATAATAGCTTTTGTCTCTTCACTTTTTACTTGTGTTCTGGGGAAAATAGAAACATATAAAACCATAATGTTAAATATAAACCCAGTGTCCATATTTTTGGTGTGATATTGATAAAAATCTGGGACCCAGCTTTACAAGGCAGTAGTGCTAACAGATTGCCCCTCAATATGCTTAATAAATGCAGTGACCAAAAGCCAGCACAAGCTAGGAAATTCCATTGAAATGTAAAAAATAAATTGTTATAATTTATCCTATCTATAGTGACAATACAGGTGACCAACATGCTACAACATGAGGACACTGTCATTTATTATACTAATTTCATGCAAATTGCAAGTATGTATCCACTAATCTAGAAAGAAGCATAATTAAGGGAGAATTCACTTCTTTAAACAAATCCCTGAGAAAAATGAGATCACTTCACTTCAATCTGCCTATTTATGGTAAATTTGCTATAATACCTCACCACTATTATCCCCCTGACAATGATCAGAAATCACTACCCAACAGTTAACATCATTGCAGTGAAATAAATAGTATCCTATCAGCATACTTTGCACAGTAAACAGGTCAGAGGGCTTTGGCAGCATTCCTAAGCCCTCTACTCTCTGTACTGCCAGAGTGTAAAGTAGAGTACCCTGGCAGCCAGAAGGTAAGCAGGTTAGCTTACCCAAGGGGGATGCTGTTTAGCTTGGAATCCAGCCTGAACACTGCTCCAGTATCCCTGAAAGTGGAAGCCACTAATAATCCCACCTCCTAAAAGAATGATATTATTCTCTGCAGGAAGAACCCAGCATGGTTTACAGTGGAGGACAGAAAATGGAAGTACCATAGCAGAAGGAGGAGGAGAAGGCATGAAGTAATGAGGGAAGTTTAATATAGGATAATGAAGGTATGTAGAATTTGCTTTATACTGGGTTTGTGGAACCAGGACATGGGAGCACTGAGCTGAGCACTGGAGGATGCTGGCCTAAGAATGTGACCACCAAGATTTGGCTGTGCCTATATTGGGGATACACCTTAGATTGTCTTTGGTCACACACCACCTGCCAGACCTCGGCAGCCATACATTTTATTTTGAAACCACTAATTTAGAGAGACATGATAAATTTCCAGATCATATTTTTACTCATCAAACCTTAGTTAATGACAATATGTTTACTGTCGTTATTTTTAAATAATTTAAAAATGCATTTGACAGAATATTGTTGCTTTCACTACTTATATTCACAAAGAACACTACACAGTACTTACATCTTTGGCTTATCCACTATGTAGCGCACATATTTACTTCCTACAATTTTTACAATAATTTCTGGCATTTCATCACCTCCTGTCTGTGATTTGTTCGCCTGAGCCATGAATACACAGTTGTACTCTTTCCACAGGTGGACGTTATTCCTGTAAAATCTAATGGTAATGGAGTATAATGTTTAGATTTTTGTTTCATATTACCATGCAGCTGTAAAAACATATGTGATTGCATTCAGATTTGTAGAGTAACATGATCACAATGAAAATATACAGAGGAAAAATAAAAGTCAAACCCTCTGCACTTCAACTGCTCTGCAACATACCAAACTAAATGTGCTTGGCTGAAAAAACAGGTATATACCTGAAGCAGAGGTTGACTGTTTACATACTTCCTACCTTCTCAGCCTGGCATTTCAGTTAGCTCACTCAAGGTGCTTCTGTAATAGCGCTCTTGTAAATAAACTCATTCATGAGATGGAAATGTTGAAGTACAGAAGAACTGTGGAACTTTTATGCAAAAGCGCAAACACACTCCAGTGAAAAGCAGTGGGAGGTCTACTCCCTTCCCTGTTATCCTGCACTACTTTACATGTTACTAAGGACGCTAGGTGGATTAGCAAATACCTGATCAAACACATTGCTGTGTAATCAACAGATCAGCTCTCCTTTATTACTGTGGAGTCATTTATATGTGTCAAAATGATGCTACTACGTCATCAATGATTGAATTTTATGTTATATTTCTGATTAATGGTTTGCTGATTTGCTGTCTGGGATTTCTTTGGATTTATTCTAATAAGCTTTTCTTTTATGTAACATATACCATATCTTCCTGTATTTATACTTAATTTCCAAGATACATTTTAAAGTTAATTTGTGATGGTTTCTCTATTTAAACCTCTCTCTCTCTATGTATATAAGGTAGGAAAGAGTGGTCATGTTAGTCCACAGATGCAAAAAAAAATATTATTGTAATACTTGGTAATACCTTTTTTATTGGACTAACATGTATATATAAGTTCTAATAGGGGAATATCTCAAAAGGGTTATCATTTGCTGAGTTGCAGTAACCCATAAAAACATTTGCCAGTAAGCATCGACTGGGGTAGCAGAGCTAGAAAAAGGAAAGCAAACTCCTGATTGGTTGTTATGGGTTACTAGATCTTATGTCTTTTTCTGTCAGCGCATGATTGTTTTTGGCGCTAAATGAAGAAAAAGTTTGTAACCCTCATGAAGTTGGCAAAGGTAGTTATCATACTGACTTTAATTAGATGAACATATTGTTCAAGAGGAAACAAGCAGTCAATCCTCACAGGGATATTACCTAATATTTAAATAAAAGCTCTGTGGGGCAGGGACCTCCATCCTCTTGTTATAGTCATTTCCTGGCACTTAGTGTGATGTATCTTCATGATTCTTTGCTTGTAATTTATTTCACTTGTATTATATTGAACACATATTCCTTGTCTGTTTTAAAATTGTATTGTATTTAACCTAGCAGCACATACAGAATAAAAATATACATACATACATACATAAGCATCATTAAGGGGATTATTAATGAAAGTGTGAATTTACCATTGTAACAATTCACCCATATTGTAGTGAAGTCAGTTATGTATATTCACTAAACTGCATACTGTTACAAATTGTTGTAAAATGCTTTCTGAGGGTAGTCAGGGGACTAGTAGCAATGGTGTATTGTAGCAAAAATGTCATAGTCATAGAGAACAAAGTAATGTCATCTTCCCATTAATCTATTTAAGGTGTCAACACCACCATAACTGTCTCTTTCTACTTTAATGGCAACATACTGGCATTGCATTTAGGTCACAAGTTGCTGTGAATAGTGGCCTGAAACACAGTAATTATTTTTTTGCATACAGACAGGTCCTAGATTATGTTGACACTTGGTGGCCACATTTTCTAAGCCTTCTGAATGAAATTTGTCCAGAATAGTAGCAGAAACCATGCTGTAAGACCCCCAATCCAGCACTTTCATTTGGAAAAGTCAAATCAACACATACACTCCAGCATGTCCTTATTGCATTGCATACGCAGACTGCATTGTTTTTAAGCAGCCATGCGCCAGTACTGAAGCAAATGGATTTTATGGGGGTTATTGTCTAAAGTCCAAATTGCTGCGTAAAGGTGTGAATTTGCCAGCAAATGACGGTCGCACAGTACCAATAGAAGGCTACTGTTGCGGTCACAGCTTCACTATGGGGATATTGTCACGCTCGTGACTTTACTATGGGAATATTGTCGCAGTCGTGGATTTGCTATGGGAATTCGCTGTTTAGTCAATAAGGAGTAGAGAATCATCAGGGCGTAGCCACACAATTTGATGCGAATTCACTCTGACACTAGAATTCTCACTTTAGTCAATAACCCCCTTTATGTTTCTGGCCTAAAAGTGATTATTACCAACAACCACAGGTCCAAATAGCATCTCTTTTATAAACCCTTGAAATACACATGGTTATGAATTGGAAGACATTTGTTTGCATACAGCTAAATAAATTCATAGCATGTATGTTCACTTATCGATCATGACCCATGCAAAAAGTCCAATATAGGTGGAATCTCCATAATACTTTTGGTTTAGACATATTTTTCCTAGGGTAAGATTACTTTAAACTTTCCTACTATTCTATTATTGCCACCTCATCCCTTTAAAATCAAGCACATATAAAATCTAAATACTGCTTTGCTGATTTGAAATTAAAATAGATGCACATTGCAGAATTCAACTGTTTTAGGTAGCTATTCAGCATGTATTTAAACAATCTTAGCATCCGGGAGATGTTGGAATGAATGCAGTATTAGTGTTGCCAAAGTATTGTCTTTAATTTGGATACTACTAATATACACATGCTTCATGGGTGGCTGTAAATTAGAGACACACTGCATTGGTTTATGGTAATGAGTTTGGTAAAGGTTAAGATGACAAGTTTGCACTTTTAACCATTTACTTCTCTACAAGTCTTATTTTAAATGTGTCCTGCATAAAAATGAAGATTTGGTCACTAAATTGTAAAGACCAATGATTACTTAATACAAAGGGTATATTTATAGATTATAGTTTACTTCCCTTTTAACTATGGCCACTAATAAAACACTCAGGGCCTTATTGACTAAAGTCCGAGTAGTCATGGAGAGCTATGAATTCACATCTATTCGACATTTCCCCATGTTCACTTATTTGACTAAAATATGCAAAGTAGCTAATACGTGACCAATCTGGGCGTCTACGACAGTTGCAAACTTACGAAGCTCTTCACATCATTTTGCGTGCGCATGCACAGGTAATTCTACTATTGACTAAGATGCAGATTGTGTCAAACGTGTGAATGTGACTAGGTGTACTGCTCCGACTTCACCTGTTTTACTTTGCCATTTCAAAGAGGCAAATTGGGAGGTTGATGGCAAGGCTCAGGGAGTCATTCCGGTAGATCTGAATTTTCCGTCCCGAATTCGCTTATAGCGAACTCCCATTATAAAGTCGCGACCACAACAATTTTCCCATTATAAAATCACGACAATTTTTTAGTCGCGGTCGCGCCTTTATAATGGGAGTTCGCTATAAGTGAATTCGGGACGGAAAATTCGGACCTACCGGAGTGACCCCATCAGTGTTTAGTAAGGCGACTATTTCTTCAAAAGTGACAATGGCGACTGCGACTAAGTGACAACATAACCTAGGGACATGGTGACACAGAAATAGAATATTCACAGAATGCAGTTAGTGGGATATGGTGAGACTGACGTCACTGCCGTTCACTTGTCGAATTCTCCTCATTCCGCATGACTTCTTATCTTACTTCTATCCAATTGACTACACCACACTACGCGTCTGACAGCGTTCACCACTTGTTCACCAAGTTTATTCTCCACATAGTCAATACTGAGAAGTGAATTTGCAACTATTTTGGCTATGCGTCTCGAATTGTAGTGAGGTGAATTCGACAGGTGAATTCACCCTTTAGTCAATGAGGCGCTCAGTCTTGCAGGGTAGCATTGATTTTATTAAACTCCTTGACAACCTTTCGTTATTGAGCAAAATGGTGAATGCCTAACTCCATTTTCCAGAATCTCACTCCTTCAACAGTCTAAAACAGATGTCAGATTAGACCGTACATGACAGAAATCAGGTATGTGTATTGCTTTTTAGTTATAATTACTTTTCATTGTTCTGTTCACACCCTTTAATACCCCAACTCTAGTTTTTACCTAACTTAGTGACTGGTTGCAACATTAATAATCCCTAGCAGCCAAAAGATTATTTAAATATTAACAATAAAAAAATACATTCAAAAAAAGGCTAAATAATGCAGACTTGCAAACATTAAAAATGAAGACCAGCTTTAAATACAAGTACACTATTTACAACATACTAAATAATGTATGATTGTGAACATATATATAAAAGTTGTTAGCAATGAATTAATATTTCCATACACTTGTAAAAATAATATCTCATGTAAGATTTTGTGCATTTTCCTAAGTAAATAACAGACTGGGTAAACCTAAACAATTCTATGTAATAATAACAACACAATTTTACACATTTTCCTATTTGTGTGTTGTCTATCTGTGATATTCAGACCACTGTATTAACAAGCTGCATGGGGTGTATATTGCAGTTCACAGCCTTCCATAGTACATCTTCATGCGCTGCAAGTTTGCAGTTCTACAGTTTAAAGAGTTACATTATATACTGCACTCCAGTAGGCAACACGGTTTTAGAGGTCTATTTTATAAAAACCTGTGCATATTTCTTGACTATTTAATTTACTGTGTTTTAGTGTTAAACAAGGGACACTAGATGGCAGCATTCCCCCTAAATATTGTATAAGCCACCTGCAATAGAGAATATAGATTTTAATACAGACCTAGAGTGAAGATTTTTTTTTTACAATATAATGCACTTTCTTTTCTTTTGTGTGCTTTAATTATGTACTGTATCTCACTATATCTCAGTGAAAGCCTATTCAATTGCCTAAATAGCATACCTGTTAGATATAGATTTACCATAAACTGTGTATAGATAAAGCTTTGGTCAGAATATACTGCAGTCATTTCATTTATCCTACTGTACAATGTGTCCATTGAGTGAGTTACCCTGCAGCGTGTCCAATTTTCCAATTATTGCACCTATCATTCAGGTTACAGTGCCATGTGACATTATGCCTTTTAGAAAAGTTTCTGTACATTGTGCTTTTTAGTTAAATAACCTATTTGCTTGTCAAGTAGCCCAGTTTTGAAACAATTTGTTCAGCAGCCAGCTTACTGTGCTTGTTCATCAAGTAAAAATATATGTATTAACCAGTTTACTGCCCACTGTGCCCATCTACCATGTTATTCTGCAGCAGAACAATTGTCCAAAGCACATGGCCAAGAACATAAAGATATGTCATCATTGAAGAAGAAAGAAGAAATACATTCTGAAACAGATGGTATGACCTCTATATAACCCAGACCACAACATCATGAGGGTTGTCTGGGATTACCTGCAGGGACAGGACAGAGAAGCTAGCTACATAGCAAAAAATCTGCAGAGAAATAGGATGAGCAGGTTGAAATGACATTACTGCTAATACACTCAATTCTGATTATTATACATTTTGACACAGTGAAAACAATGCAATTTAATTATTGCAAAATAATTCAATACATTACAATTACAGAAATGTGAAAAAATATTTTGTGGCAACTGGACAAATGATGAAAAAACAACTATACATAGGTTTAAACATATATATATATATATATATATATATATATATATATAT
>JAKJJM010028153.1:0-15539 GCA_021901965.1 Pipa carvalhoi
GTACAGAATAAAACTCTCTCGACGCGTTTCGCCACCCCAATCCTTGGCGGCTTCCTCAGGAGAATAATCCGCACTTGTACAGTCTCAAAAATCATCATGATTATAATATATAATATTTGTATATTTATTTAGCACTCTATTTGCACTTTACACTATTTTAGCGCCACTTATTCACTTTTTGTGATTTTTTGATTTTCACATATGCGGTCACATCGAGGCACCTATTTAAACCAACCAGATGGTAAGGCTGGCACCCGATTGTAGAGCTTGTGTTCTTGGGTGCATGTTGTTATATTTCTTTATTTCTGTGTATGACCTCGGCCTGTTTCCCGTTTATGATTGTACTCTGCCTGCCTAGACCCTTATTCTTGTTACCTGACCTTGAATCTGTGCTGCCAGTCTTGACCTTAGCTACGTATCCTGACCATTCTATTCATATCTATCACTTCAACTCCCCATTAGTACACTGCAGTCCTAGAGGCCGCAACCTGGTCATAGTACCGCCACAAAACCCTAACCTCCTTGCTGGGGCTCTAGGAGAAGATCGGGTGTGCCTTAAAATTCCGCACCTTAGGTTCTGCCAACTACCTTCACTTAGTATGGCTGCTTTCTACTTCTCCTCCCTTCTGCACTAGTACCCGTCCAGACTTGTGTGTGTGTATTTTAGGCATTTTCCTTTTTGGGTGTTACTGATCCTTTAATGTACAATACTGTTCCAGCAACGGAATATCGCTACATTACATCACCATTATCATCAGGAGACTAACCATATTTTTTTTTGCTAGTGGTTCTTGTATTCAAATCTACAGTAGTAGCAAAACATTGTAATACGAATGTAATAATGGCTATAATGATTATGTACCACAGTGAAAAAAAACTCTGAGACCTTTTTGTTATGATCGTGTTCCAATAAAAAACGTCATAAGTACTTGTTCTACTCAGTATTGACATGAGTCATTGAGTGGGCATGACTGTGCAGAGGGTCTTTCATTTTTAACCTGTTAATTAGGTCTTTGTCTTATGCATGAAATCAGACACAATTTAGGGTAACTACTGAACAATAGTGTGCATTTACTATATTATTATATTGGAACTCCCCTTTTAAGGGCTGACAAGACACATAAAAGAATATTAGTTAAAGGAGAAATAAAGGCTTGTTTTGTCAAGGGTTGATTCGCAAGGGGGAGGAGGGCATATTCAGGACAGCTCTGTCCTGCTGTCCACCCCTGGCAACTTGAGAGTAATGTTATAACCTGTTATTTCCATTTACAGAAATGCAATGTTGTACGTAGACCTAAAGGTCATCATCCTGCATGTTTGTCAGTGACAAGTTGGGGATCTGGGAAAATTCGCACTGTCCAAAGTTTTGCTTCATTAGATTTATGAAAAGCCGCAATGATGGACTTTGTTTTTATTGAATTCAGACTGTCGCCTTGTAACTGCACGTTAACCTTGTTAAATTTAGTAAACAAATCCGTTAAATAAGCAATATCTGGTTTACATTTGATTATATTATCTTTAAAATGGGATCTTTAGCATCCAAAACTAAAACGCTCTCAAGAATTGAAAAAAGTCTTGTCAAACATAAGCCTTTTGAGAACCAGTGTGAAAGAGCAATTGATGAAAAGTCTCCTCATTTTCTTGACACAACTGCGCAAATAGCCTAGAATTCAACGCATTGCTACGAATCTTGTTTACTGTAATTATGACGAATTGATGACATTGATGCAATCTGATTTTTAGCTACTAAATGTTGTCGATGAATAACGCAATGAATTGCAAACACCCCGGGTATATTTATTTTAAAAGGCTTATAAAAAACTGCGATAGCTCCCAAATATGACTGGTGCTTCATCTGTTGCTGCCGATATTATATTTTATAAAGGGATTGCTTTTTCCATGAAATAATCTTTCAAAACCTTGAATATTAATTCACCTTTAGGGTGAAATTTACTAAACTCGAAAAAGTCAATTGCTGTTCGGTAAATATCAATCAATATTTTCGATTGATTTTTACAGATTGAAACGTTTTGATCGAATTTTTCGATGGAAACGTAGCCGAACTACTAATGTCGAAGTACTAACTTTGCATGTCAAATCATCCCGATGGGAAGGGTTTTTTCTAGGCGATTGTCACTGTCGACAAAAGGAGTAAAGAAATCATCCCATTATATTCGGGTAACGAAAGGAATGAAGGATGACTTGGCAGTGTGGGAACAGTTTTTTAACAGAATACAATGGAAAATCCCTGATATTAGGTCCTGAAGTAACTTCAGGTGACTTTAAACTTTTTACTGATGTGGTGGGTTCGTCAGGTTTTGGCGCATACCTAGATGAGTGCTGGTGTGTAGAGCCATGACCAGTTCACTGGCAAGAGACAGGAATAAAGTATTCCCTTCTTAGAACTCTTCTCAGTTGTAGTGACATTCGCAATATGGGGCACAGAACTGGCCAACAAAAGGGTGAGATTGTTTTCTGGCAACACAGGGGTCGTAGAGGCTATCAATTATTTTTCGGCATCATCACCTCTAGTACTGTGTTTGCTAAGGCACTTGGTCATGTGGTGTTTACATCTCAATGGTTGAGTGCGAAGTATATTCCTGGAGTATATAATGTAATAGCAGACTCCCTTTCTCATTTTCAGTGGGACACTTTTTGGGCAGTGGCACCGGAGGCCAAACCCAAAGGCTGGAGCTGTCCAGCTACATTGTGGCAGCTGGCTGCAGAGGATTAGAAGGGGTCATTAAAGGTTCGTTGTCCCACACCACTTGGTCAGCATATAGGAAGGTATGGAAGGAATGGGAGCAACTAGTACAGGCTGCTGGTAGCACAATTAGTGTTTGTTTTAGGATACTTTGCTGTTTTTTGTATGTTTGTGTTAATTTAGTAACAGTTTGCAGCTTTTGATGTGTTAGATAGTTTTGATGTTAGTGCTTCAGTTTAGCATAGGGCTTAATGATGATAGCTTAGATGAGCAGGAAATATTTATTAAATAGCACTTGAGCAATATCGATTATTTGATGTTCACCTCAAAATAGGCACTATCGGAAAAAATTGTGATACTTTCTTTATAACTTGTCGAAATGGTCGAAAAGAGGATAAAGCAGGAGGAAATTAATTTTTCCCCTCTTTTCAAGCATTTTTACTTTTATAAATATCCCGCAAAGTGCTGAATAGATCATGCGAAATGGAACGGTGGGTGAAATTTTTAAAAATGGTTTCATAGTAAGATGCATAGTGGAGCAAATTCTGACATTTCCTTCACTAAAATGAAAGTTGCAAGTGAAATTGGTGCTAAACAAGGCAATTTAGTTACTTTTATCAATATTTAGCAGAATTTTAACATGTGTTATGTTTATTTTAATGCACCACGCATCAGTTTTTCCACATGCTTAAAATAGAATGGAGATCAATGAAAATTAAAATAAAATACTACAACTGAAAATGTTGCCTTTTGGCCATAATGTTTATTCAAGTTCTCAATTGGAATATGAGACACATTTTGGCATCAAGCGCATCATGATAAACACATTTAAACATAATGCATTTTAAACACACTTTCAATGATTTTCAAATACATACCAGATGCTACAAATATATCATGTAATTGCATATTCGTTTATACCTACTGGAACATGCATTTATACCGCAATTCAAAAGCA
The DNA here is from genome assembly GCA_021901965.1 of Pipa carvalhoi. Classification (NCBI taxonomy): domain Eukaryota; kingdom Metazoa; phylum Chordata; class Amphibia; order Anura; family Pipidae; genus Pipa; species Pipa carvalhoi. Next base: position 3,663 of record JAKJJM010028153.1, read on the forward strand.
GATTCAGAAGCCCATGTGTACCTCGCCTTATGGTAGTGTCCCACTTCATCAAAATCTGTGTTAAGGACCAGTAAAACCAAAATAATCAAAGCTTATATTAGGAATTGTATGCCATTTAGTCAAATACAACACTTGTAAAAATGTTATCTTTGAAGTTAAATTCATGAATTTTATTGTTCTGCCTGCTCTTATCTTTACTGATAGCAGCCATGTTGCTAACCAAACTTCACCCAGTTCCATTGTTTTCTATGGTGCTTTAGGCTGGGTTCACACGAGCGTCTGATGCGCAACGCATCATACGCTCGTGTGATAACAAAAAAACACCACCCCTGCTCTGCCCTATGGAACTTCCTTGTTCTGGACAAACAAGCATATCGCGCGTGCGCGTGCGAACGCCGGCCGTAGGCTGCCTGTCACATTTTTGCCAGCGCACAGCCAGGAATAAGGAAGTCTATGGGGCAGAGAAGCGCTGTGTATTTATAGGTTAACACGAATGTATGATGCGCAGCATTCATACGCTGCACATCATACACTCGAGTGAACCCAGCCTTAGGCAGGGTTCACACTGGTGTATTTTGTACACCTTTTTAAAAAAAAATCGCATGGTGAAAAAAACACCAGTGCATTTACACTGGTGTAATTTCATACGTGTTTTACTAAAGAAAATAGCATTGGGCGCGGTACTTCCATGTAAAATACCTCACTTATGCATCGCTTTTTCATCATGTATGACTGCTATTGTTCAATTCCTATTGCTACTACTCCTGTCGCATTTTTCATGCTGCGTTTTACACGCTTGAAAAAATGCAACACGAAGCATCCCGGCGCATATTCTTCTCTATGAAACGCTTGTGTGATATTGCACAGCCGTATTTTTAATATGGGCGTATTTTTGTCATTTTTCGCCATGCGCTTTTTTTTGTAAATACGCCAGTGTGAACCTGGTCTAAACATAAAGCATATACAGAAAGTGCGCCCTAAAGCCTGATGTTTACAGCTGAATAGCTAAATATCTTAGTTGCTATACATAGTTTAGAAATTTTATATACAGAAACTATAAATGCATTTGAGGCATTTTAAATTTTTGGTGTTACTGTGCTTTTAAAGCATATATAAAACTTAGAGAAAAAATAGGTTTTTGAAAGGAAAAGTGATTGGGCCAAAATGCATTGCGCTTGCCTGAAAAGTCACAATTTTTTTTGTTGCAGTCACCAATACCTGCTTCCCAGTGAGGACAAAAGGTCAACACACTAATTACACCAATAGCAAACAACAGCCTCCGCTAGAGAGAAGGGAGAGGCAGAGAGAAGGGAGAGACGCACAAAATGTCAGCTCCCTTAGAACTGTATAAATCAAGCTGACAGCAAGCATTAACCCTTCCTTAAACTTTTTTTAACTATTTGTGGTAGCAATTGGCTTAGTATAAAGAAGTTTTATATGTATGTGGGCAGTTATATTGGCACTATAGTTCTTCTTTAATGCATAGCATGACACTCATTTAGTGTGACCTAACATCATGCTAACACATAAAGCTCCAACTTAACAAACCACACAAATACTAAGGGCGAAATTTATTAAGCCCGAAAAGACTCGAATGGTCGGATTCGAGTCTTTTTGGGCTTAATTTGGCAAGATTTGATTTCCAGATTCTGGAAATCGGTGTCTTTTGATTTCCACAATCTGGAAATCGGGTCTTTCCACCGAAAAGTAGCCATAACTTCTATGGCTATGAAACGTTTTGGTGGAAAAACCCGATTTCCAGATTATGGAAATCGAATGACCCAATTTCCAGAATTTGGAAATCGAAATTCCCGTGGGAGGATTTTGCGAGATCACCTCCAGCAAGAATGCGGGAAAGACTGGTAGAGGTCTTTCCGACTTTCATAAATTTCGCCCAAAATCATGTGCGTCTATAATAAAATATGGTAGTTTGCAGGAAAGGGATATTTTTACAGAAATATTAACTCTCTATCTTTTTTTTTTAAATTAACTGTAAAATTTATGTAATGCAAAAAACAGTTTTGTTCAGTTTTTTCAGCAAGGAAGAGCTAGCCTGCATCAGTCCCATTTGTTTTACTGACAGTTAATTTTTTCCTAATAAGAAGTTGTGCAATATTGTGGATTCTTTGGTCAGATATATTTCATAGGTCATGCAGCTGTGCATGCAGCAGGTTTTATGTGCATGCAAAAAAAAAACACAAAAGCAATTAAAAATCTTACAAGGTTTTCCAGAAATGATATCAAGTTAACCTTTTAACTCTTCTACAGTCAGACAAGTTTAATAAATTTTTTTTATATAACATTTATATATTTGTATATTAATTTATTAATCATTGTAGCAATATACTAAATCTATATTTTTTTTTTTCAAGCTTCTTGTCCCGTCTATACACACACACAGCACTTTCTAAGTAAAGCCTGTCCCGCATTATATCCAGGAATAGTAATGTGTATGTCGGATCTGTATACGGGCTGTGGGGGAGGGATACCCCACTATATTTGGTCACTGAATATTCAGACCCCGGCTTGGACCCTCACAAGGCCAGCCAGTCCTGGCTTCTGTCCAAATATGGAGTTCACTTAGTGTGGGCTTTCCCTGGGTACCACAATGACAGCCACTCTGGGTATAAATACATAGCTGTCTGTAACACACCCCAGCTCACAGCTACTGCTCCACACTCCCTGCTGCACAAGGTAAGGCCTGTACAACAGCATTTAACCTTTTCCCTGCCAGAAATTTCTATTCGGTGCCCTAGGAGGCATCTTTCATTTTTTTTTATAACAGTGGTCTACTAGATATTGCATGGCTGTCTCCTTTTCTCAGATCATTCATTCCTGTACTTTCAAATGGCCCGATCAAACCTGCATAACCTTTATCTTATTGAGTTTTGTTAACTCGTTCCTGCACTAAAAAGTTGCAGAGAAAGACCAGGCAGAGATTATCCCTTAATGTCAATATCACCAGGTAACTGGCCAGTTTATCAAAAAATCAATCACTTGTCTCTAGCTACAGCTTGCTTATCTTTTTTTTTCTTTCACACCTTTTATTTCACTGCTCTGCAGAACATAAATCTCTCTTTTCCTGTTGCATTCCTCTTCCTTATCATCTCTCCCACCATAGAATATGTAATTCTCAACTTTCAAAGTTATGCAGAGCATATTAAAGGGGAAGTAAAATAAATTAAACATATCCCTGTTCTTTCAATAGCTATCCCAGAACAAACATTTTTTTAAAAGAATGTTATTAGTTTTCCAGCTATTTTCCTGTGAGTTCTCTGGCTGTTCCCATGGGCTAAAATGCTCATCTGAATTCCCACTGCATCTGTAACAACTAGCTCTTTAAAATGAGAACTTTTTGTATGTTTTTTTGCCAGGCAACAATCACAGCATTTGCTTGGGAACAGAATAGCTTGCTTATATACTGTAGGTCAGGTTCCAACAACGGTAGTAATCATTAAATGTTACTAAATCGTTAAATGCTGAGCCGAGTAATGGTATCTCTAGATGGCGATAATGGCAGGATAACAATAATTCAGGAGGTAATAGCAGGAAAATGGGAAAAAGTAAACAAATAATTATGTATTTTTAAAAGTTTATTTTGGGATAAACAATGAAATGTCACTTTTTTAAAAATGTAAAATCATTTAAATATATTTCCATTACTAAAATATGACAGGAAATATCTCCCTGCTGAAAACAAAACTAGCATAATAATTAGAAGATACTTGTGAATTTAACCTCTTCCCTGCCATACCTTGCATGCTATGTTCATCCGTATTCTCCACTACTAAATCATGCTTCTCCCCTGCCAGGGATCAGCACAGTATAAATCATTTCTCAGTTCTTCACTACCATAGCTCTTGCTTAACCTCTTCCCTGCCAAACTTATGCAAAGTTCTTATTCTTTACTGCTAGATCATGCTTAACCTCTTCCCTGTTGGGGATCAGCACAGTGTATATAATTTCTCAGTTCTTCACTACCGTAGCTCTTGCTTAACCTCCGCACAGTGTATATAGTTTCTCAGTTCTTCACTACCATAGCTCTCATTTAACCTCTCCCCTGCCAAACTTATGCAAAGTTCTTATTCTTTACTGCTAGATCATGCTTAACCTCTCCCCTGCCAGGGACCAGCAAAATGTATATAATTTCTCTGTTCTTCACTACCGTAGCTCTTGCTTAACCTCCGCACAGTGTATATCATTTTTCAGTTCTTCACTACCGTAGCTTGCTTTAACCCCTTCCTTGGCACTATTAAAATCATGCATAACTTCTCCCCTCTCCATCTGAGGTCCCACATTGTATATGTAACTTCCCAACATCCAAAGTTACAATTCTTCCTTCTCTTTCCTGCTGGAACCCTGTAGCCATTTCTAGTAAATCTTTTCTGCCAAATTATGTTAAGTTCTTTTGCTTCTATTATTTCCTCATAGATCATATATAACTTCTTCCCTACCACAGTATGTTCAATGTATTTCCTTCTAAAAAATACTGAACTTATTCCCTACCAGACCATATTTAACTTTTTCTTTCTGCTAAATAACCAATGTCTTCCTTGTAGACCATGCCTGTCTTCATCCAGCACACTCATACTTTACTAGTCCGGCAGAGTAAACAATAGTTAATACTTTAACATCCAAACATATTCTCTTTCTCCATCTCTTTTAGACTCCAGCAAAGCTAGTTACTCTAATGGCCACACAGAGCTTCCTAGACTTTAGAGAATCATACAGAGGAAACAGTACCTCACTTAATTCTTGTCATTTTCTATACTTATTTTAGTTCAAGCCTGCAGACTAGTCTATATCATGTCACTGCTGCATGTAATCACTTTACTAGGCTCCTGTGAGCGCCTATCGAATAACCACTTACCCACTTCACAGAGACAGCTGAAATAAGTGATAGAAAGGAACAGCTGAGATTAAAAAATAGAGTTAGAAAGAATGAGAATTTGCTGTGGGAAAGTAAAACAGGTGTGATGACCAACGTTTACTGAATGGTAGTGTTCAAAATGCAAATGTAAAATGATTCATCCTAAACATGTGTCCCTATCTCTCTCACAGCCCCTCTACATAAACAATCATGTGTGACGACGACGAGACTACCGCATTGGTGTGTGACAACGGTTCAGGGCTGGTAAAAGCTGGCTTTGCTGGAGATGATGCTCCCCGTGCTGTCTTCCCTTCCATTGTGGGACGTCCTCGTCACCAGGTGCGTAATTATCTAATAAAAAAACATATAGATCATGTAAATTCTGTGAAAGAAATTATAACATGCAATATATATATAGCAGCTAAACATTTCCCAAACTCAGAACTAAAGAATATACAGTATCTGTCATATATCTTTTACCTGGCACTCAAACCAATGCTTGGTTGCTATGCCAAGAAAGAGAGCAGTTTAAATGCTAAACTAGAAAAGTGCACAAATAATTTACTTTAAGTTCTAGAGTTTTTAAAGATGTTTTATATATATATATATATATATATATATAAAGGTAGGATAGTGAGGTCGTGTTAGTCCACAGTTGCAAAAAAATTGAGTGTTGCAGTACTTGGTGATAACATTTTTTAATTGGACTAATAGTCAGTTTAGATAGACAAGCTTTCAAGAGGTTTGTCCTCCCTTTATCAAGTCTGGAGCAACACTGAGTTCAGGGGGGGTTTACACAGCCATAGAGGCAGAAATATAGAGAAAAGATGAAAACCATTTGTTGGATTTACCACTTGTAATTGGTGGCGGCTGTGATGTCTTATGTGGTGATAAATATCATTGCAGGAGCAAACCTTGCACAAAAAAGCCTTCTTTATAGAAAAAATAGTAATGTGAACGTTGCCCTAATACTCTCAGTATTTTTCTAAGCTGTACCTTCACTATGTCCATATATTCATTAATGAAACCTTGTTTTCTCTCTTGAATCTCAGGGTGTCATGGTTGGTATGGGCCAGAAAGATTCCTATGTTGGGGATGAAGCTCAGAGCAAGAGGGGCATTTTGACCCTAAAGTACCCCATTGAACATGGTATCATCACCAACTGGGACGACATGGAGAAAATCTGGCACCACACCTTTTACAATGAACTGCGTGTAGCTCCAGAGGAACATCCCACCCTTCTCACTGAGGCACCTCTCAATCCCAAAGCCAACCGTGAAAAGATGACCCAGATCATGTTTGAGACCTTCAATGTCCCAGCTATGTATGTAGCTATCCAGGCCGTTCTGTCCTTATATGCATCCGGACGTACCACTGGTGAGAAATCCAGCTCTTAAACTTTTAAATCTGCAATATTGATAGTAAATTATTTTATTAAAAATCCATAAAACCAATTATAAACTAAGCTGGTCCCTTTTCATAGTCCATTATTTTATGACCAGAGTAAGTTTTCTTGCTCAGCTAAAACTATTTAATTTTTAAAGTCAAAAACTGTATTTTGTTATTTTAACAGTTGTTCCAAATCAAATATTTTTACATTTTTTTTCTATTAACTCATGAATCAACTGGTTGCGCCCTTAAATACGAGTCCCTAGAATTTTCAGTAAGAAGTACATTTCATGCAAGAAGTACATTTGTTTAAAAACAAGAAATAAGAACAGCTTTCTTCTATACCACAGAGCGACTGCAACAATTGTCTTTAAAAGTTACTAAAATTCAGCCCTCCAGGAACCAGTTAATACTCAACATTGTAATACTATTGATCAGTTATACTCAACATTGCTATATTTTTATTTTTCCAGGTATTGTTCTGGACTCTGGAGATGGTGTGACCCACAATGTGCCAATTTATGAAGGTTATGCCTTGCCACATGCTATCCAGCGTCTGGACCTGGCAGGACGTGACCTCACTGACTACCTCATGAAAATCCTGACTGAGAGAGGCTACTCTTTTGTCACCACTGGTAAGCAGGGATGACTGTGCTATCAGATTAATGTTCTAACTAAAAGTACATTTGTACACAAAAACGAGACCAGTGTGTCCTGATTTTTTTTTTTTTTTTTGACACAAAACCAAAATGTAATAATTTCTCAATTGATTTACCAATAGCAATTTCTTCTAATCATTGCTTCTAAAAATGTCCTGTTGTCATGCAAAAATTTAGATGATGGTGGTAAACGTACATGGGGCACTCTCATTTCTGGTGCCATTGTCTTTTTATGTATAGATTCCCTTTAACTTAGCACAGTATAAAACCTATTGTTCTTCTATGCAGCTGAGAGGGAGATTGTAAGAGACATCAAGGAGAAATTAGCATATGTGGCTCTGGACTTTGAAAATGAAATGGCAACTGCAGCCTCTTCCTCCTCTTTGGAGAAGAGCTATGAACTCCCTGACGGACAGGTCATCACCATTGGAAATGAAAGATTCCGCTGCCCAGAGACACTCTTCCAGCCATCTTTCATTGGTGAGAACATTTTTTCTTTCTCCGAGTTCTTAGAGTAATCTCAAAACCAAGCAATGGCACAGAAAAAATTCACTATTTTTCTCACTCCCAGGTATGGAGTCTGCAGGTATCCATGAGACCACTTACAACTCCATCATGAAGTGCGACATTGACATCCGTAAGGACCTCTATGCCAACAATGTATTGTCTGGTGGCACCACAATGTACCCCGGTATTGCTGACCGCATGCAGAAGGAGATCACAGCCCTTGCTCCCAGCACAATGAAAATTAAGGTAACTAGGAGAATCTTGACTACATTAGAGCACATATACTCAGACACTGTCAAAGTCTCTGGGTTCTAATTTCCTGAAGCTAAGCCTAAGGGTCCATAGCCTATATCTGCAATTTGTCATAGCATCATTATGTTCTTTTGATACTCTTTGCTAGTAGTTGCACAATTTAATGGACAGGCAATTGTTAGTTTGTGTTATATTTTGTCAGCAAACTTGCAGTTTACATTTGTGTAACCTTGCATCTTCTTTTCTGCAGATTATTGCACCTCCAGAACGTAAATACTCTGTCTGGATCGGAGGCTCCATCCTTGCTTCCCTGTCTACCTTCCAACAGATGTGGATCAGCAAGCAGGAATATGATGAGGCTGGCCCCTCAATTGTTCACAGAAAGTGCTTCTAATTATATTTTTGCCCTTATGCCTCTGTGTACAATTCTGACAAATACAGAAAAAAATACAATAAAAAATTTGTTATAAACATTAATGCCCTCTCTTCTTTTAAACTAGTTTGCTTTGTGCCAATAGGAAATATAGTAATTCACCTTTCAAATAGAAAAACACACCACTGCTTATACATGTTGCTTTTTCCAGTTCCCGCAAGGTCAGAGAAATAAAGAATATTTTGAGTGTCGAATCAGTGCCATCTACTTGACGTGGCACAACAGGTATCTGGATGTGAATTTAATATGTTAACAAAATAGTAACAAGATAGTGGAGATAAGGAACAAGGGAAAAGGTTGCCCAGTATAATACACATTTTAACCAGTATGTGGAACCAAATTTGTAGCATATAGATGTAGTGCAACACTATAGTGCATGTTAAATAGTTTCAGCTTTAGCGCACACAAAGCTATTGAATGCAATAATTTAACACCAAAGATAACATTTGTACAAGTGGTGTATTTGAATAAATGCCATGGCAATTCAGAATTTTATATTTGGGGCGTTATGGGTCCCTTAAGGTGCTTTACAGCTAAACACCAAATCAAGTAATCAACAAGTGTATTATCTCTGTCCCAGCATAAAACAAATTACGTTTCAAATCAGCATTTATTTACCATTAAAACAGTGTGGCGTGACAATGACACGCACATGCACAATAACAAGTATTCAAACAACTAAGTTAAAAAAAAAATTAAAAATTCAACAGAAAACAAAGACAATTTCTCTTCCCAACCCCTGCCACATGTCCATCCCCCTCAATTTTCAGTGACAGCAGCCTGCACAATGTCCTGTATGTGAGTGAGGGGCATCTCCAAATTTCGTTCTTCGGCTCAAAATCTCATACGTGCAGTCATCACTGCAGCAGCCAGATACGCTGGGAGAAGTCTCATCTATTTCAAACCTAAAAAGAGAGAAAGTGAAGGATATAAGTGGAATGGAAAAATGGGGATGAATAGCGATAAATATGCACACTTACTGTAAAGCGTCTCTGAAGAACTGGTAAGCACCATGATTATGTTTAAACACTGTAAGGACAACTTTTTTCATCTGTGTGCTGTGGAGGTAAGAATGAGTTAAAGTATACAAAAGGGGTTAAACTGCTTCAGTCAGTATGAAAACTTTAATACATATATAATGGTAATTTGGCTAACATGGTCTACCTTTATTTTGTGCTGTGTCAGTATTTTGTTTTTCAGTATTAAACAGGATCTTATTCACTTTGGTTATTTTGTAGGTAGTATAAATATCCGCCAACTGCAACTGTCTCCTTTACTTTTATTTCCAAATGATCTACCTTTCTGGGTTCTTGAAAGCAGATTGCGTGAGGAATAGGACTTGGTCTGAGGCATAACTACATTATAAAAGGTGCTATTGGCAACAAGCAATGTGACTAGGGTCACAAAAGGAAGAAGTAACAGGCTTTAGTCAAAACAATGTGCCTCTCACAAAGCAAGTGAGGTGGTTTATCTTAAGAAACAGACAAGTTAACTATCTCTTCTGTGTACTGGATTTATGAGGTGAAGCAATTACAAGTAAATACTGTGCTGAACTAAAATACTTGGAGACTGGATTAAACGTTTAAAAAATAACAATGGTTTGTTTTTTCTTATAAACAGCAATGTTCAATTTATTTCTATGGACAAAGTCATATCGCAACTATTTTTTGCCCAAGACTGATCAAATTTTTACTGAATAAATAAAGCCCAACACATATTTAACATCACAGTGCCACAGAATGTTAGGCTGGAACTCAGAGGGCCCACCAGAGAATTTAACACAAACAACCCACTCTTGGAACCATCAGGTGTAATCAGTGGCAAAAAGGATTAGGTGTTCCAGGCATCTGCTTAAATATAGATAGTTTGTGTGGCATTAAGCACCACAGAATATAGCCCTGTATACAGGATGTATAGTACAGTGTGTATTCTGGCAGGCCAGTCAATGCCCAAATTAAGTTCTGATCCCATATAACTGGAGCATGAAGTTCGTAAGTTCTACTGCTAGACAGCAAAATTCTGCTTACTAACCTATTTGCCATTAGTTGGAGGATTTGTACCAGGAATTTTCCTACGCCTTTCCTGCGGACACGGGTCTCTAATTGTACTTCATAACTGAAAAAGAAGAGAAATGTATCAGAAAGGGACTGGCTGTCTTTCAGCATGTATTAGTTCAAGGCTGTGACACCCATACCCCCCCCACACATTTTAGAGCATTAATTAATTTATCTCACAGCCATTATTTCCCCTTTAGCTTCCAATACTCTACTCTGATATAATACAAGATGTCTTGTAAGGGCAGGGCGTTCTCTTAACATGGATTCTGGTTGGCAGATAGATCTGGCATGCTAGATGTGTACAAACAACAATTCCTCTTGCTTAGCTGTACCATTCAGACTGTACAGGAAAACACTGATATGACACATTAGGAGCAAAGACCTGCAGGGCGAAATGCCAGCTAATAGAGAACTGGGGAAAAAAAAAAGGCAAACTGCACTCCTGATAATTTTTTCTTCATCTGAACCCTGGCAATTAAAACATAGGCTAATCCCATTAATGTTTAGGTTTAACATGAGATATTAACCATTTAGAGAGACTTTGCTTAGTGTATCATTTAGCTAAATAAAAATATGAAATGAACACTATGTACCTCTCCTTATATAATTTTATTGTGCTGACTCAGTATTCACACTTACCAGTAAAGAACCTCATCACCACACTCCACATCGAATCTGAAATGTACAAATGCAACAGGAGCACCAAGCTCATCCCTTGCAATTAGATACCAGGCACGCTCATCAGTCAGTTCCTCCCTCTTCTCTCGCTCTTTCCATCCCCACTCACTCTGCTCATACCTGTAATAGAAAAAAAAAAAAAAAGTAGCATGCCACCACTGCCTGATCTCTCAGTACAAGGCACATCAATCCATATTAATACAGAACATATAATGCAAACAAGTCATTGGCATGTTCATAGAAGTTTTATAAGCACTTACAACAGCTGCATGTTTGTCTTCGTAAGTTCAAAAGCCCAGTCTAGAGTTTTCTGATCTAAACTAGTCACTCTGCAACACTGTATTGAGAGATTCAACCTGGAGTAAGAAAGAATCAAGACAATGGAACTGTAGAGTACTGTGTACTTCTCATTACCCCATTTGCTGTAGTTCTGCCCAAATCTTTTACTCACCCATTCCTGTCAAACTTCTTGAAGACAGGAAAAGCCCCAAGTGGGTCACCTAGCTACAAAAAATAGACCATAATTAAGCCAGAAGGTGAAAAAAACTGCATACATCAGGCATGTAGTGTCAGCGCATGAAAAGAACATAAAACATCATTTAGATTGTAAGCTCTATCATGCAGGGACCTCCATCCTCTTGTGTCTATCACGACCTGGCAGTTAAAGAGATGTATCCTTGTGATATTATGCTTGTAATTTACTTACTTGTGTTGTGTAATGCACTCTTCCCATGTCTGTATTATATTTGTATTGCTGAACTGTGTAAATTTGTGGTGCTTTATAAATATAATTCTACATACATACATAAAACACACGTACAATGGTTACCAAGTGCACGTTTAACAAAGAAGAAAGGTAGGCATCCAAATAATGAGTAGACTTTATTGTGCGGATAACATCTCCAAAGTGGTCACAACAAAACACAATGTTTCGGGGTGGAGTCACTCCGCCCTTCCTCAGGTGCATAGAAAACACATAATACCATAGACATACATATAGAAAAAGCAGCACTCGTTAATACACAACACCTG
>JAKJJM010028204.1:0-12864 GCA_021901965.1 Pipa carvalhoi
GTGTGGTAATGCACTAGGGAGGTATTTCTTCCTATTTTGTTCTTTTGCGCTTCCCATAGTGTTTCTCGGATTCACAGAAGCACCTTTCTTCGCTTTATCCTACATCTTCCATATTATTTCACAGCACATAGCTGCAAAATATTGACTCATTGCTTAGCAAGTTTTCCATAACAACCAGTGGGAACACGATCTGAATATCTTTTTACTACAGCTTTAACAAAAGCAGAAATTGCGCAGTCTTAGGCACTAAAAAAGCAAAAGTAGCCATGACTTATTCTTCAGTGAGAATAGCTTTTCCTTTAAAAAATGAAAGGAGTTAAATGTGCAGTATAGCATCAATGGCTGTGGCATAAAATGCCTTGTAGTTAAGGTATGTGAATCTAAATTCCTATATGCCTATATCTATATGTATATATAAAAAAAGTTTCCCCACAACCCTCTCATAGACAGATGTGCCCAGGTGCTATGTAGGGAGACCAAAATGATATATACAAAAATAAATTACACAGCACTCCTGGGACTTATAATGCTATATGCAAAGCATATCAAGTAAAACAGATTACAGGGGAGTACACAGACAGACAGAGTGCACATACAGCCAGTACACCTGCCCTTGTCTATACAGGTCTTATCCAGCTGCCTAAACTGACTGACTGGAATGAAGACATTCTTGTTGAGTTAGAAAAATTTTAGCACTTTTCCGCCATCCATTAGTAAGATAGGTATGGACAGAGTGGCGCATTGGGAGGTACTACTTCCATTTTCTCAAGTGATGGTGATGTTATGATGTCACTGCCCCCATCCTAAATTTTAGTTCTGTCATGTTCATGAATATTAGTCAGACGAAAATAGTTCAGTTTTTTCATAAAATACAGAGTATATAGAGTAAGAGAATTGCAATTCTTCTCACTAGTGCTATATGATCCTTTCCTGTCTCTTAACTAGTTAGATTTTCTTCTCCCTCCCCTGCCTGGCTTTGTAACCATAAATTGATTATGTTGCTATTTTGATGCCTCTGGATAGGCTAGCTTCTGTAACTATCTGCTCTCAGATGTATGTAAGCACATTCCTGTTTCACTTCCTTCTACTTTTTTTATGATTTGCACTGGGGCCTGGCAATACACATCCTAAACAATGTGCTTGACCCTATTTATAAATTCTAGAAACAGCTAAAGATTTTTCTTAGATTTGCTGTTGACACCAACCCAGGAATATTTCTGTGTTCCTACTGCATGTCTCTGATGTAATGGTGTTCTTGCATAGTCATACTTTCTTTGCTTACGGAATGTGTGTACAGAAGTGCCTGAGGCATCAAAATCAGAAAAGTGAGTTTTTTTACCAACTAGATGAACAAGGTATTAGAATGTTGTCTTTTGACTACCATTGTTCCATCTGTGTATGGAAATCATAATAAAAACTGTCACACTTGGTGAATTCACTCAGTCACAGGTCATTTAGTAGTAATGTTTCTAACTGGGATTTCAGTAAATTGAATGCACTTTCTGTGTTCACAAGTCTAACATACTTTCCCCTTGAAATCATCTATAAAGCTAGAGTTCATCTCAGTTTCCTAGAAACATCTGTAGCAAAAATCTGTAACAGCATTAAAATCTAGTAAAATTACTGATGCCTGCAGATTTAGGCAGGGTTCACACCAGTGGCGTAGTGCGGCCATTTGGTGCCCGGGGCAGGGTGCTGGTGGAGGTCGGAACTGCCGCCCTCCTCCCCGCTCGGCACCGGGGGGGGTGCTAGCGGAGGTTGGTGATGGCGCCCCCCCTTCGCTCGACGCCCCAGGTTGCCCGTCCGCCCTTATCCACGCTATGCCGCCCCCACGGCACCTGCCACCCGGGGCGGACCGTCCCCCCATGCTACGCCACTGGTTCACATGAGTGTATGATGTGCAGCGCATCATACGCTCATGCGAAAATAAAAATATACAGCCCCGTGCATCCCTATCATACTTACCATGTTCGGCCAGACGAGCATATCGCACGTGTGCATGCACGCACGAATGCTGGCTGTCGCATTTTTGCCAGCATACGGGCCGGAACCAGGTAAGTAAATGGGACTCAGAGCGCGGTGTCTTTCAGGCTAGGTTCACATGAGCGTATGAAGCGCTGCACATTATATGCTTGTGTGAACCCAGCCTTATGGGCAGAAAGCTATCACCGCACGTCAACATTTTGTAGGAGCTTTGTTCCTTTATTTGTTTAATACATGAATCCTCCACCAAGAAGCCACTTGGAAAGTATGGACTACCTGTTGGCTTTTACCAACACTAGCAAACAGAGGGTCATTCGAAAGTAAAGAAGAGTGATTGGGAAAATCATACGAAAAAAATAATGAAAAAAACTCAAAGGGAGATATTTAAAAAGGTTTTCAATTATTTATATTGGATTGAAAACAAATTTTAGATGCAAAAAAATACATCAAAAAATGAGTTTCGACAGAGGGCAGTGCTAACCACAGCGCTGATATTTAAATCTCCCGCAGCTGATGTCAGGTCACAAAATGTGAATTTAGGAAAGAGCAGGGAAGCAAGCATGTGCAAAGAAGAGAGGATTCTAAAACAATTGCTAATGTAGAAAGGCCTTTTTCTTCTGCACACTTCATCAATGTCAGAAATGATATACCCTCGTGGTCACAGCGTTCTGTAGCGGTCTTCTGACGCAATCACGGTATTGTGATGCAGTTGCATCATTCCGGCATGGTCACGTTCCCACCATTTTGGCTTTATAAACCAGCCTGTCCTCTGCATCAGTGCCCTATTATAGGACTCTATAGATCAGGGGTGGGCAATTAATTTTCCCATGGGGCCACATGAGAAACTGTCAGGGTGTTAGAGGGCCAGAGTAATATACATAACTTGCCGGCACCTATGGCAATTGCCCATGACCATCCATTTTCGCAGGCTCAAGCGGGCTGGTCAGAGATAGTTAGAGGGCCGGATGTGGCCCACGGGCTTTACAATGCCCAGGTCTGCCATAGATGATCCTGGGTGCATTTCTGTTCTCTGTTCATCTGTGTATGACCTTGGCCTGTTTACCATTCTTGACTGATCTCTGCCTGCCTTGACCCTCTGCTTCGTTGTGTGACTTTGTTTTCTCGTCGTCTGCCCTGACCTCTGCCTGTTACTAGACTATTCTTCTTGTCTCCAGTGTTGCTCCTGACCCTCTGTGGGCAACAGTCCTAGGGGCCACGACCTGGGTATAGCACCACAGCTAAGACCTAACCTCTTTGAGGAGGCTCTGGGTGAAAACCGGGTGTACCTTAGACCCCGCGCCTTAGGATATGTTAGCATCTCCACTGTGGTTCCACTTCCTGGCTGCTTCCTCCTTCTCCTCCCACTAAGGGCCACATTCCCGAAGCTCTGAATGTGCCCTTGCGAATTCATTTCCAAAAAGTGCATGATTTATATGTAAAATGAACAAAAAATTCATACAAAACATTTTTTAGAAAACTGCAAAGATTAAAAATGAAAAACCAA
This sequence comes from Pipa carvalhoi, assembly GCA_021901965.1. Taxonomy (NCBI): domain Eukaryota; kingdom Metazoa; phylum Chordata; class Amphibia; order Anura; family Pipidae; genus Pipa; species Pipa carvalhoi. The sequence goes on from JAKJJM010028204.1 coordinate 3,488, forward strand.
TAACAAACTGTATTTATTTGCAAAAATGCTAAAAACTAGGTCCAAGGTGGTCAGCTCCTTTAAAGGCTTCAAAAGAAAATTGGTTTGCGCATCCAAAATCTCCTGCTAAAACCCACAAAGTTCCTAGGTATGGTTATTTGTTGGGCTCTGACAATTATGCCACTAATGGAGAGAGATTTAAATAACGCCTATATTTATTAAGCTGGCAGTCACTATTTTACAGACACAATAAAGGACTCATTCATCAAAGGCTGAATTTTAAGTGGATTTGTGTCACTTTGCGTTCCTACACTTGAGAGGCACAAATTTATTTCTAATAATGAAAGAAAATGGAGCGAGGTTGCAAAAAAATCAAAGGTAACAAAGCTACAATTTATTCTGAAGCATTACATGTTTCTGGCGACAAACCCTTTATCAAATGTGATTGCATTGGATTGAAGACAATATATAAAGACATAAATCCCACCCCCTAGTGAATCAACCAGTAGAATCCATATTATAATTTTAAGGACTGCGCCCTGGTTCCAGGGCCTCCTTGCTAGATTAAAGTCTAAGTCCACCAGAGGAAAAAAGAAACTGGTACTGCCAGATGGGCCTACCATTGGGATTGGTTGGAACATGCCCTACCCTATCGTAGGCAGCTCTGGCAGTACCAGTTTCTTTTTGTGGCACTCACAATCGTAATGATGCACAGGGTTCCATGCCTTCCTGACCAAAATAAATTGTCAAATGGTCACTGTTTGGTCTTTGATGAATAACCATCTCAGTGTCAAACCCCAAAAGACCACAGATATAGTGTGTCTCCTACTCCCCTAGACAAGGGAGTAAATAAACAAGACAACGATTCAATAAAAAAAAACCAATTGAATAAAAATAAAGGAACTTGACAAGTTTGCCCTCATGAGTTGCTCATGCCCAAGGTAAAGATGGCCCCTGCGATCACAGCCAGGCTGTCATCGATGTCGGCATCACAAAGATGAGACGGCAGAGAGGGGGGAGCGGGCCTGAACTGACAGCAGGCGCGCGCCCCTATAACCACGCCTCTAAAGAGAGCCTGTTCTTTGGGAATTCCGTGCCGCTCGGAGCGCGCTTTCTTCCTCCCAGTGAGGCGAGCAGGGAACAGCAGTGTCTGGTTGACGGGCTTCTTACTTTCCTTTCCACGCTCACAACAGGCATGAGCTTCGTAACACTGAACGATCTGTCGAATGTCCAACTGGGATAATAGGGACTGCAAATAAGGGGTGTTCCCCCTTCGTCCTCGCCATGACCGCCCCTCACGCATCCTGCTGTCGCCACTAAATGGTGGTGTTGGTAAAAATTGCGTTTGTGCCTTGCTACCATGGCTTCACACCACGCAGCCCACCCAGAGACTCGCAAGTTCACTAGAGCGCTGAGCAAGCCAGGCACAGCAGCAGAGCTCCGACAGAGTGTATCGGAGGTGGTGCGCAGCTCAGTACTTATGGTAAGCGAGAGGATGTATACATACATCAGGTGGGGGAGCCGGGTCGCTCAACGTCACATGGAGGGGGGTGAGAAGAACTCATAGCTTTCCCTGTTGGTGAACGGCGCTGACAAGAGTTCCTCGGTCAGCAGCGGTGTATCACGGGAACTGGGGTTATCACTGGGGGTTCCTCTAATCAAATGGGTTTCCTTAATCAGGTTAATATTTATAAAGTCATTAATTTCTGAATTACTGGTTATGTTTAACAGCATCTCAAAGTTCTGAAGTCTTTGGACAGTGTTAGTGCAAAATAATATAAGATAATGTGTGGAGTTAGCTACCTGCTCCTTAAACTCGAGTGTCATTCTAATTCAAGTGCTGATTCCCATTTCTTGTAAAGTCTATAAAAATGGGCAGATACACAACACAAACTAAATATAGTAAGGGGGAAATTAAGAGATCTCTAAAAGCCAATTTGATTAAAGGGGATGCCCATTTTGAAATTAATTCCAAGAGTCATATTTACAAAGACCAATTTGACCATAATGATTGATTTCACCCCATTTCGCTGTCAATTTTTGTTTCTCTGTACTTTTTATGATTTCCCTGATTTACAAAGAATCAATAAAAATATATCCCCATCAAAATAAATCATTATTGATCTGTTAACAGGGGCCTCCTTTGCAATGCTTTTCTTTGAGGGTTCCTTCCATTGCAGATGGATATCCGTATCAACATTTCTTTTAAATGACAGGACCATCTCCATAGGAAATAAATGGGTTTACACCAGTCTGAGGGTGGAGAATTGTTCTTTAACAGTTTAGTAAATAGGAGAAAACAGCGATATCGTTAAATATAGGCGGTTTCTAGTCGTAAAATGTGTCTGACTTTAGTAAATGTGCCCCTTAGTATGTTGTGGATTATAAGATGTGTTGCTGTTGGCCTTTGCTTTCATTTTTTTTTTAAATAATTTGACTTGGATCTGTTTGTTGTGATTAAACTTTTTTTTTTTTTTTTTGAGTCATGTGCATAACTATAGGAGTTGAAGTAGTGGCACCGGGGGGCTTGAGCTTCCAAGGGGTCCGGTCGTCCCATCATAACTGCTGCAGCCCCTGCCACCAACACCCTCAAAATTTCAGTCAGTGTTCTGTGAACTTTTTTTGATCTGGGTACACATTGGAGGAGAAAGTGGCTAGATATGCCACTGCATGATATCATGAACTCTCAACAATTGGTTTAACAATTGATCTGAGGCTTTATTTTTTACATTTCTAGTTCAGGCCCTGTACTATTGCTCTTTCAGTCTATACCTAACTCAGTGGCAGGTCGCTAGTTTGTTTACCATAGCAACCAGAAGACCATTTTTACAAGGTGATCAACCCCTTTAAAGCAAAATAGATTTTCAGTATGAATTGCCCTTGTTGACAGGTTTGGCTTTTGTTGAAGTCTATTCATTGTTTGTATAAAAATAATTAAGAGGTTAGTGTGCTATTGATTCAGCAATCCGTTGATTGGTTTCTGACTATACTGTATTTGCAGCTTTTATTTGTGCTCAAGGTACCAGTGTAATTCAAAGTTAAGGTTTTAGTGATCCCACATACCAGTTGGGAAGTCTGAAATAAAGGGGTGTAAAGTCTAAAGCTTTGTTTTAATGTTTATCTATTCCAAATCAAATAGTTCTTGTGGTGTTCCTTTTTTTTTTATTTGTCGCTATTACTTTTTGAATATGTGTTTTGGCTCTATTATCTGCTCCTGGAGAAACTGTCACTCAGGCAGAGTTGTACAAGTAACATGTACAAAATGTTAAAACTGTTGGCAGCTGCTCCAGTTTTTCAACAAATGGCATGCTTGTTACAGTGATACAAACTAAATTATTATATTAAATTGGGGAAAAAAAATGTTTCTTTGGGATAACAGTTTACATGATTCTGTGATCTGTTGATCCTTCAACAGTGTTTATATTGGACTTCAAATCATGGGAAATAGTAAAACCACAAAAGGGGAAATAGTAAAACCACAAAAGAGGAAATTTGGTTATGTGCTTTACGATATCATATCTTAATGAAGAGAAAAACATTTTTGTGTTTGCCACACAAAATTAGGAGAAAAACAAAGCAAATAGGTTTACCTGTGTTGTTACTAAATATAGGGAAATGTTGAATTCTGTCTATTGTATTCCTTGTTCCCACTGTTTTTAAAATGTACTGCATTCAGAGTTGAATTGGTATTACGTACAAGAAATGTTACCTAGGTTTTGTGATTGACCTTTAAAATCTGATGATAATGTATGTGATTGTTTACTTAGTGTTTCCTGGTACTCCCCATCCAAGTTGTTGAAAACGGCTGTAACTTCCTTGTATTGATTCTTCTTTTAAGTCATACTGGTATAAACAACTATCTCTACCATTGTTCGCATGGATGATTTGCCAGTCAGGGTTACACTTTTTTCTTTTTTTTAATGAGTGTAATAGCATGTAGCCAATTTCACTACAGGAAAGTTGATTTTGTTAGGTGATTTTATTTATTTTTTTCTGTATTGAATTAAAGGAAAACTAAAATTTGCATTAGTCTAGAAGTGATTTTTTGGGGGGAGGGTTAATGTACTTACTTACTAATGCCTCTCTCTTCTGCAGCACTGCCTCCTGCTTCATGTTACAGCAGATCTTCTTCTTTTCTTTACTTCCATCTTCTTAATACCTTTCTGGTTCACGCATCCTTTTCAACATCACTGATGGGAGCAAGTACAGAAGCTGAGTATTTGGTCAGAATACTGCTTATGTTCTTGTTCACAACAGCAATGTAAAAGAGGAGGCGGAAATGAAAGGGATCCGCAAATGCTAGAAGAGGAGGAAAGAGGGTCGGCTGTAACATGAAGCAGAAGGCAGCACTGCAGAAAAGACCAACATTGGTAAATATGTTAAACCTCCCTTTAAAGGGCCAGTAATGGAAGAAAAATAAAAAAAAATCCAATTTGGATTGGCATGGCAATTATTTCTATGAAGTTCTGGTAAAAATGTTATCCTTTAAGTTGTATTCCTGATTTGTATTGTATTGTTTTGAGTTTTATTTCTTCTTTGTGGTTGCAGCCACCTTTTAATCTGTAAAAAAAAAAAAAAACATCCTGCTTAGGTCCATTGTTTCCAGTACACACAAAGTTTCCCAGAAAGCCCAATTTGACTGCAACCAGCAGAGTAAGAGACAATCAATAAATATCAGGAATCCAACTACAAAAATGATACTTTAGGGTGAAATTTACTATAGTTGGAAATTATTTTTTTCGAATTTTCACCTGAAAAATGGGGGAGAAGGTCAAAAATTGTGTGTTTGACCTTTTCACCCATTTTTCATCTGAAAAATGACCAAAAACAGGCACAAAAATTTTAAGTACTGCATTGGAGTCATGCCAATACTTTTTTGGTGTTGGTGATCTTTTTAGGGACACTATATACCATGGAGATCATGTAATATTTTTTTCTCCTTTTTTGAGCTATAAGTCTCAGAATACCTCCTTTTTCTTTTGTATAAATCGTCATTAACTTTTTTTTCATCCTCCCACTCCCAAGTCCAGGACTTCCAAGTAACATTGTGGGAAATATTCATCAAGGTGTGAACAGTCTCGTAAGGGTCCAAATTTGTGTCCATATTACACTTTCTAAATTCTGTGCATTCATAGAAATACTTTCTGCGGCCTGGCAAGTTTGTGACTAATTTGACACCTTACAACAGTTGCGTATTTATGCATCTTTTTGCGTGCATGTTCAGCTATTTACCACTTTGGAATGTGTCAAAGTGTGAAAAGTATGTTTTTGACCTTTTCGAACATAGTAAATTTCACCCTTAGAGTGATATTTTCTCCTTTAAAAAGATTCATGGGAAAATTACAAAACTTTGCTTGATCAAATTCGCATCACTAAGCGTCCGCTACTGTTCGACTGACTACCCTTTATTTTGTGTAAAATAACATTTAACCTTCTCTGCATATATGTCAAAAAGAATACAATGTTTAGTGAATAAGAAGTAGCAAATTTGCACCTGTTGGAGCAAAGGGACACAAAGTGATGTGAATTTGCAATTACAGTATACCTTGGAAACTTTTAACAGATTATAAGAACATCATTTTATTGCAAACAATCATATACTGTTAATCTCCAGAGCAGACTGTAACAATCTTGAAGCGTTATAAACACTCTGCCGAAGGGGAACATTTCTGCACAAAGCAGGTAGTAAGATATAATAATGAAGATAAGAGCAGGAGAATGAAAAGAACAAAATAATATATTAGAATTTTTTTTAACATGAGGAGATTGTCTTTCCATCCCATTTAACACTTATTATTAAATTTATATAAAAGTTCACAATAAATATTTGTTCTTTGAAGTTCTATTTACTGACCACTTTCATTATTTAGATTTCTCTGCCATTAGGGGTGTGGTGATGAAAATCCATTGAGCATGCATTTTTGGCCAAATGAATACTAAGGACGGGAGTGTGACTGTACTGGGGGACAGAATTATTGCATGGGATTGGCTGTAACTTTTTTATGCAGATTGGATTATGCAGTGTTGAAATGTTCAAACATGTACAGAGTCTGTTGATTTCATATGAATGTGTTTTTTTTTTTTTTTTTCTATTTCACTTAAAGTGGACCTATCAGCTCCTGATTTTAACTTTCTTACATAGTCAGTGATTATATAACATAAATGAAACAGTTTGTGGGAAAAAAATCGTCAGGATAGTTAATTTATACTCCCTGTAAACTTGTCCCAACTTGAAGCTGAAGGAGCTGCCATCTTGTGCCCAACCTGCCAATCAACTACAATAGACTCACCCCCTAAGGCCTGACTTTCTGATGTATTGGGGCAGTCTCTGCTCATGGGTGCCCCCCACTCGTTTATTTGACTTTGATTACCTTAGAGTCTGAGATGTGAAATGTAGTTATTGGCCTGGTTGAAAAGATGTAAATGTTTTGAGTTTCAGGAATGTTGAAGTGAAAAACCTTGTTAGGTCACCATAGCTATAAGCATTTCTTTAGTGTTGAATTGGACATTTTTCTGTTTTTGTCAGTAGACTGCACATGTGGACATGAGGATTTTTGTTTTGTGTGTGCTACTTTGGCTGGTTGTGGAATTGTGTTCGTTAATGTTTGTTTAAAACCACATGCTAAAGACAGAAGTTGAAGGTTTTTGAGTATTGTAAGAGGTTTTTATCAAACTGTTTGCTATTCAGAGATACTGGAACCAGTAACTCCAAAAAAACAAAAATTCCTCTAAATGAATTTACTATTTATACAATCTGTGATAACAAGCATTATAAATTGTCTAGAAAATATAATTTTCAACTTTAAAATTGAACTTTCTGTGGCACTGTATGAAGACGTATACTTTACAGCTCTGTACAAAACAATAGGATTGGGAAGGGGCTGTTTACAAACACTTGTATGTGTTGGCTAAACAACCCTTTTCCAATCCTATTGTTTTGCAGGGAGCTGTAAAGAATAACTAAAAGCAATAAAATTTATACATTTATCTTCAAACACTTTGGGGAGCTGCATGACTCTTGCTTTCCATGTCAAAAAGCCAGCAAAATGCCGTGGTGACAGGTCTCATTGATTTTAATAGCATTGTGGCTTTATGGGAAGAAAATACATCACTGGACTTCATCTGCATGGAGTTTGTATGTTCTCCCCATACCTGTGTGGGTTTCCTCCGGGCAGTCCGGTTTCCTCCCACAATCCAAAAACATGCATTTTTGTGTGTGTGTGTGACTGAATAGAGAAACTAGATTGTAAGCTCCATGGGGCAGGGACTGAAGTAAATGATGCATCTTTGTAAAGCGCTGTGTAATATATCAGCGCTATATAAATACAATCCAAAATAAAAAAAAAAAGTTGTTGTTTGCAGCAACTACCAGCCTCAAAACACCACATGTACCACTGCTCTTACAAATGCTGTAATTGAATAACTGCAATGCGTTTATAAATGGGAATTTTTATTTTTCTGGTATTAATGGCCCTTTAAGATATATAAGTAGACAGAAGTGGAATCAATATACACTGGAGTAACTGCACTGACTAGTCTAGATAACTATTCCTTCACTGATAAATATGTCCAGAATTCCTATGCAGCCTGCATGCATACACAGATGAGTTTAGAACAATAAGTTTACTGTTTTAGCAAACAATACCATTATTATAGTGTTCTTGGGTATAATATACTATGAATGGGTGTGTGCTTCAGTTTTTATTTATTTTTTAATTTCATATATTTTTTTTACTCATTCATAAAAGGGTCTGCATATTTTGGCTAAGAACATTAAAAGTTCTATAACAATTGTCTTTGCATAACCTTTTTCAGTGGGCTTGTTGTTCATAAGATGAAGAACATTACATTTACAGGTACTAAGAAAATAAATTATATAATTTTTTTTTTTTTTTTTAACCTGGCATCAGGTAAATTGATTACACTAATTAAACTTAAGACAGTACTGTACAGTCTTAGGTAGTTAACTATTTAAAGGGAAGCTAAATTGACAGGCTGGTTGGCATGCTGAGCCTGGCTTCCACATTAATTCTAGGTCAGATGGCTAAGCCACCTGCTTTCTAAGGAGGTCTGGGGGAGCTTTTTAGCTAGTCACAGGATAGTTGGCATTTAGCATGCCAGCCTGTGAATGTAATGGTTAAAGGGAATCTTGGCAGAGCCATTACAAGGGCTGTTTACTTTAAATGGTTTGTGATACTTACCTGTAGATGTCCTGGAGTTTGTAGTGCAAAGATCTTAAGTTCTTCTCCAAACCATTGTTCTCTATTTAGTGTACTGGTAATGTCAGTCTTCCTCATCTATATTGGTGGTGTGTGTGCACAGAAGCACTATTTGAACTCAATAGCACTTCTACACATGCCTGCAAAGCTGCTGAATTTAGGAGGAGAAAAGTAAAGGCAGTATTGCGGTGGGAGAAGAATTGTAGATCAGCATAATAACAAAAAATTGGTAAGTATCAGAAATCATTTTAAAATAAACAGTTCTAGGTTTTAAAGTGCATGTGTCACCTCAAAACTCCAATAAAAATTAGGTTCTACTAATGAAATAAACGATTTTGTAAATATATATGTATTAAAAATTTTTTTTACCTTTTTATGCAGCGTTTCTCTCTGTTGTCATCCCGACTTTTCTTTCCCAAATTGGATTGGACGGGGCTAAATAATGAGTGACATTACAGCTCCTCCAATCGGATCCCTGTTAGATCATGATTTAAGGGATCTGATTGAAGGAGCTGTAATGTCAATCATCATTTAGCCTCGCCCAACCCGACTTGGGAAAGAAAAGTCGGGCTGACAGGGAAGATGACTGAGAGTAACGATGCATAAAGGTACATTTCTAAAAAAATACACATAATGTATACATGTTAATGTATTTATTATTAATTATTTTTATTATTTTATAATTTTTCTGCTATGGGTAATTTTTTTTGTATTGGCATTTTAAGCACAGGGATTCACAAAAGCTGAGAAAAGTAACCTAAATTTTCTTGTAAAAAAAAAAAAAAATAGAGATGCAGGTGACAATTAAAAAAGGGTATAATTTTCTTCTGAAAATACTCCAAATAACATACATGTTGACAATGCCGAATGCTTATGATCTAATATATTCCTTAAAAAAACCAACAAAAAAATTTAAAATACTTTACATTGCATTTATAGTTACTGTATATTCAGTCTGTGCTTCCAAAGTTTCTAAATTGTCTTATATAAAGTAAGGTGTTTAGCAATTTAGCTTTAAAAATTGTCCTTTAGGGCTCATTTCCTGTAATGGCACTAAGTAAGGTCTGTTTTAAAAGAGAACTATAGTGCCGATATAACTGCCCACATACATATAAAACTCCTTGATACTAAGCCAATTGCTGACACAAATAGTTAAAAAAAGGTTTAGGAAAGGGTTAA
>JAKJJM010028218.1:0-10555 GCA_021901965.1 Pipa carvalhoi
AGTCCACATTAGACACATTAGACTACGTCACATTCCACATTAGACAAAAAATGTCTGCCTAGTACGGGAGCTTATCAGTGCTCTGTGCTTAATTATCCAGCTTCTGATGAAACAACTACTGGGATGAATGGCTTCACACTAAGGTATAGTACAACATATGTAAAGATGTAATTTGACTATAGTTCCCCTTTAATATAAATACACAATTTATCTGCAGAAGTATTGCTTTAAAGCAGACAGTTCATTGAGTCAAAGCTTAGACCTTTAGGGCTTACGTGTACCATGAATATACACTAAAACATACCACTGTTTCACTGGAGCATGTCGAGTTAAAGCTTCAGCAACCCACAGGATTGCAGAGTTCACACAAAACCAGTGGAGCATTGAAGACTAAAATCAAACTGGAGTTCTGCTTGAATGACAATATCTAAAGCAAGCGACAGCACTTTCATGCTGTGAGTATAAATACTAATTATTATAATTATATGTTATTTACACTATACACCATAAAATTGCATGGCTGGCAAAATGGATATAAGTTCTACATAAAAATCATCATTGCACTTTTTTAAAAGACAAGTAAAAGCAAAAAAAAAGTTTTTTTCCTACAAAGTACTGGTAAAAATATAATTTTGGAAAATTAATTCCTGATTTTTTATTGGTTTGTGATTCTGCTATCAGCTACATAATTATATTTACGCTGCTATTATCTCTTTGTGTAGAAATCTTTACCAAGGACAACATTTCAGCAACATTGATACATTGTTGTTTTCTAGCTATACAATAAAATCATGCTGTTCAGAAGCAAAAATCTGACAGACTGTTTAGATGCAAGAGAGATACTAAACAATGTATATTTAGAGAACTGTAAGTCACAGTGGTGAAATGATTTAATGTGGATAGCAAGAAATATAAAAACAAGACTTGTTATCCCGTAACTTAGTCCCCTTTAAAGGGACACTAAAGCCTATAAATAAACAACTTTATATTTATTGACCACCTATTATCAAGTACAAGTGTTAAAATGACAGGTTTAGGCTTACCAATTTTGCAGAATAGCCAGGGCAAAAAAAAAACAAACACTTGGAGAAGAGGTTTTGAGCTGATTCCAGCCCTGCCCTTAGTCAAGGACTTTGCTCAATAACTGAGCATGCTCCCTCCTCCTGAAACTAATTAAAATTCACTTTCTTCAGGAAACTTAGTGCAAGACTGGTACGAGAGACTGAAAAACTGCAGAAAAGCAGCCTGAAACAGCTCAGAGTCAAAAGCTGCTTAGTAATTTAAATGATGCACACAAGTAACAGATTGTATAGAAGTAACAGGAGAAGGGGCTAGAATTAGCTGAGCTCCAAGTGCTTGTTTTTCATCTGTTATGATTATTCTGGAAAATCAGTAAGCCTAAACCTGCTAAAAACTGTCGACTTTTCCTTTGTAACATTGGCAAGATCTGTCCATTTCTCTCTCAGGCCACTGCTTACACCCTCATGCATGCCCTTGTCTTATCCTGCTTGGACTATTGCAATGCCCTTCTAACTGGTCTTCCAGCTTCCCATCTTTCCCCACTTCAATCTATTGTAAATTCTGCTGCCAGAATTATCTCCCTCTCAATTCCTGTCTGCTCCTTGGCTTCCAGTTAAAAAAAATATTATTTACAGTGTCCTACATTTTACGTTCAAAGTACTTTACTCTGTTGTCCTTCCCTACATATCCCTGATTTGCCCATATATACATAGCCGTCAACTCCGCTCTTCACAAGGCAACCTTCTTTATGAACCGCTCACTAAGACCACCCATTCTCATCTTAAACCCTTCTCTCTTGCTGCCCCTTATCTTTGGAATTCTTCTACCCCTCTACCTCCACCAAGAGAAATCCATCAATATCTTCAAACCAAGATGAAATCTTACCTCTTGGAGCACTAGCACTGGTTTTCATGTCTATATTTTATCTTTAAGCAACTATTTATTCTATTTTGACATCAAACATTAATTACCTATTAACGGTGGAAAATAGCAGAGAGCCTTTCTTCTAGGAAGTATAGCTGTTCCTCAAGCACCTCTGTCTATGTGCTGAATGCAATCCAAAATTCCAACAGAGAAACAGCTGAGGCAGGTAGTGTGCTACCAAGAGTATTTATTGACAAGGTTAATGAACTGACACTTTATGCTACAGCACATAGGCTTATGAACTGACAATTTATGCTACTGCACTTGTTATCCTCCTATCGGTTTATGTAAGTCTTCCTACTATTTAGATTGTAAGCTCTATGGGGCAGGGACCTCCATCCTCTTGTTTGTCATGGCCTGGCAATTAAAGTGATGTATTTTCTTGATTATATGCTTGTAATTTACTTCACTTGTTCTTTAAGCACTTTTCCCTTGTTTGTATTATAATTGTATTGTTGGACTGTACAGCACTGCATAACCTAGTGGCACTTTATAACTAAAAAATATACATACATACACTTTAACACTTGTTGCACTTAAAATTAGGTGGCCAATAAACAGAAAGCACTTTTTTACAGACTTTAGTGTCACTTTAAACATAAAAAATAACACATCCCAAAAAACACTATTATATGTTAAACATCCCTGGGACCAGATTGTTGAACTATTTAACTGTGTACAAGGCTTCACAACCTTAAATTAAACAAGCCTCCCACAGGAGTCTTTGTTACAGAGGCACAGTATAGATCAGCAGTACAAACCGCCTCTCCCAGCTCAATTCTAATTATGTTTGGTATGCTGTACATTTAATGCCAGTGAAATGAAAGGCCATACAGATCAAAAATGGTTACAAACCAATTCCTGCAGGAGCAAAACAAACCCTAGTCATGTACCAGAAGCTTTACATAATACTAACATAAAGCAGAAGACTGTATTTAATAAATAAAATCTATCATCAGTTAAATGCATTTAACTATTAAAATATAGTGTGAAACAGAGGGGTGTCTTCTACAGCTATCAAACCCTGAATCCCTCAAAAATCTTTGGTATGGTTAACTTTTCCAGTTGGGAAGTACCCATGATTTTGTAAAAGGTTGATATACGTTTGTTACTACGGGCAGTTTTGTATGTTGTAATATATAATGTTGACTATTTGCTCTTTTATTGTGAATGATAAGACCAGCATGGTAAAGTAATTAACTGCCATCTACTGAGTTCTATGATAAGTGCAGCATGTAAAATGTTATGAAATATACAGAGGTTCGCTTAAGGGGTTAGAATATTCCATTAGGAACAGGTCATGAGTCATTTTATAGAAAAGAAAGTGTAAAAGAGTTAGTTGCTCTCTTCTTTACCTTTTCCAGCAGAGTTGGAGGATCTACCCTGCAAGGAGATTCACAGTATGGGGTACTGAGAGAGATTGTGAGTACAGCCTGTGTGAGAAAGGGTACCTGGAGGAAAGAGTTCTCTACGTGTGCCCTAGGATAAGGGGTCCTGCATAGCTATGGGAGTGGCTAAGCGTACAGTAGGAAGACTACAGACACATCTGTGGTCAGTAGGCTTAGATGTGTGCATCAGGGCAGCATTACTGTAAGAATATTTTGGCACTAGCTTTATGCAGTGGCAGGGTAAGATTATGTTATAGGGCACAGTAGGTCCTGCCAGGTTAGAGATGAAGGAGCTCACAGCACCATGTCGCAACAAGGAGTGAATGAAGGGGCAGCTCCCACAAGGTTAGGTGGACAGCTTGCCCTTAATCAGGGAACTCTATGCAATGGAGCTAGGCTTCCCTTGTCAAGTCAAGCCACAGGAGTATGCTGTTTGAACTGTGTATACTGAATGAATACCAACAATGTTTTTAATCTGCCTTAGTAACACTAAAAAAAACTGTGTTGTTTATGTAATGTAAGCACATACTGTACCTGATTATGATAATTATAAAGTCACATAAATAGTGCTTTAAAGGAATAAATACCTTTATGTGTCTCTATAATGGGCAAAAGTAGCTGCAGGGTCTTTACCATTTGATTAAACCCCCACATGCACATTACAATGCATTCATATTCAAACAACAGTGTGCAATCTACCAGGGATGGAATACAAAGCCAGAAAGAGCGATATCCAATGTCTACATTTGGGCATTGATGTTCAGTTCAAGGGATGATCAATGATTGTGGCCAAATAAGAAGTTAATCAGTAGTAGTTACACATCTTGAGTTAGAAAACTGAACTCTGAAATAAGTGTTAAAAGGAAACTGACAGTTATGTTGCCTCTATGTTTAGTTTTAGAAGCTGATGTGAAATCTAGGTACCTAGAGCAAAATAAACAGTGAAATATTACAGCCAAGAGGAAAAGATAAACAGAAAAAACTATGAATATCATTGTGTTTGGGATTGTACTAAAAACCAGCATGTATCAGTTTGTCATTAAGATCGAAGACTACTCATGTATGTGTGGGTATGACAATGTTGTAAAACAACAAAAAAGTATACAACAGAACTAGGGAAAGTTTCACTGCTTTTCAATGTAGAAAAATCTCCTGTGTTAACCAAATTTCAGAAGAAACACATTCTGTCTCATAGTGAGGAATCAAATTATTTTTACACTCTATGAAGCGAATTGGGATTCGCTGGCCAATAAAATCCAACAGAAATTATTACGGTTACATTAAGATTACCCCAGTTCTGTATCACTTCCATAAACACTGTAATACTCGGTGTTTCTTTACATGTAGACAATAAACTGAACACATATGCTTCATCTAATTCCTGCAGAGAACACGTGCTTGGAGCTAATAACCACCCTGCATGCTTTTTAACACTTAGAACATTCCTTTGTTGCCTGGTGTGCACATCTTCAGAGCATGACATTCCCCTTCCCTTTGTGTTTCCCTGCAGGGATGCAGACTGAAATTGCATGCTCCTGCAGAAGCTACAAACCAAGACTATAAATACTTAACTGCAATCCTAAAATAATTGTATGCTGAAAATTCATCCACCACTACATTTAAGTTGTATCCCTGGAAACAAAATCACTTATGTGACTATTTCCCACAATTTTGTTATTTCTTCTTCAAAGGCCTACATTTAATTTACCAAGACATTTTTCAGTAGAAAATACCAAGATTTTCTGGCAGTAACAGTGTTGCTAATGACATATTTGCATACATGCAAATCAAATATAGCATGACATATATTCTGTGTGGTTCACTAAACTTCATAGTTTTAAGATGTTTTAGCCCTTTAGCTAATGGGGAAATATTTAACACAATACAATAAAACTGAAAAGCAGGCAAGCAAAATGTTCATTGCTCATTATAAGAAGGTATCAAAAGCTTCAAATAAAAGCACAAGAAAGAAAGGTTTACTTTAACAACAAGCTGAAAATAAATGAGTCACCTAATTGGATGTGACTTGTGTTTTTGAGGAGAAGCATTGCTATGCATGGAAAATGAAATCTGTGAGTCACTCATCACAAGATGTCAGTGATAAGCAGAATTAATGTAGTATGGTGTTTGTCTGTTCAACCCAGTAATTAACTATAGTCTGGAGATACCGATATAAAATGTCTGTGACTGCATTATCAATATGGTAGCTAAAGGTGGCTCTTTGTGGTGACCATGGAAATGGACTGGCCTGAAACCTTGTTCTTATTTCAGTCAACTTTGCTAGTTTATACACTGTTTGATTGACCTCTAAATGTTGTTTGCTGTATCTCCCACAACTCAATTTGCTTGCCCATTGGTCTAAAGCTGGGTTCACATGAGCGTATGATGAGCAGTGCATCATACACTCATGTGAAAATAAAAAAAACGTGGCGCCACTCTGCCCTATGGAACTCACCTTGTTCTGGACAGACGAGCATATCACGCGTGCGAACACCAGCCGTAGCATTTTTCCCAGCGTACGGCCAGGAGCAAGGTAAATCAATGGGCAGAGTGGCGCGGCATTTTGAAGCTGGGTTCCACAAGCGTATGATGCGCTGCGCATCATATGCTCATGTGAAAATAAAAAAATGTGGCGCCACCCTGCCCTATGGAACTCACCTTGTTCCGGACAGGCAAGCGTGCACGCGCGAACGCTGGCCGTCGCATTTTCCCCAAGCGTATGGCCAAGAACAAGGTAAGTCAATGGGGCAGAGCGACGCGGCATTTTGAGGCTGGGTTCCACGAGCGTATGATGCGCTGCGCGTCATACGCTCGTGTGAACCCCAATGTGCTCTTGCATCAATTAAAGCATAGGCAGATAAGAATGACAGGTCCCAGTTTTTCTGTCTGATAAAAATAAGAAAAAACTTTATTTTCCATTACATTTGAACATAACGGGCAAAATTTATTAAAATCGAAAATGCCATTTTCGATAGAAATATTTCGAAAATGGCATTTTTGATTTTGGAAATCTGAATTTTCAATCGGAATTCCGAAAAAAATTCAGAATTTCGAGTTTCCATTTTCTTCTAGTAAATGTAACGAGCGGTGCTTCCATGCAAGCACCGCTCGTTACATTAGGCTGCTCAATACAGCAGCCTCTGGGGAAACTCATCTCTCCCCAGCGCTTCCTGGTTGGCCTTAGCTAATCAGGAGCCGCTGACGTCACGGATGACATCAGCCGCGCCCAGTTCAATATCAAACAGCGATATTTACAGGGAATAAACTTGAAAAGGCTGAAATTGACCTTTTCGAGTTTAGTAAATTTCACCTTTAGTGTGAATACAATGAACATCAGATGAAATCTATGCACACTAATAATCATTATTTTCTATGACAATTTCTATACTACCATATGAAAAAATATAAGTATAAAAAACTAAAAGTATTTTCCACAACTCTATAAAATTATGGGTTAGAATGCAAAAAAATGTTAGTATTTCAAAGCAATGAAAGCAAGTGTGAGGTCAGAAACAGAGATGAGAGACCATGACCTCATTTTGCCTTTAAAAGCTACAGTAAAAGCAATGTTACATGGTCTTGGCTACTGCACATTTTATGAAGCTGGTATACTGTAGTTAGATTGAACACACAGGTTGCTGGGAGGAACAAGTGTACCTTAGGACGGGCTGCAAAGCGAGGGGCCCGACGTACAGGAGGTGATGCAGGAGAAAAGATCCCCCAAAACATAAACTATTTGGGAACAGAGAAAAAAAAAATGGACCAACGTACAAAAAACTGAGAGATAAGGCTTTCAAAAACATTTCCTGCCTCTTTCTGAGACAAATATAACAACATGCATTTTTGCTATGGGGTAGTCATTGATATATCCTTTTTGCATCACTTTATTCACATCATTATAACATTCAGGGAAATGAACACACTATTCATTGTTTCTTGTTTTTTTTCTGAACTCTTAGCTTTGCTGCTTTTTCAAGACTACATTAAAGAACAAAAAAAACAATATGAACTGTCATAGTAGTTGTAAGAACGTTTTTCTAAGAAGTTGAATACCTCATGTTATTGCTTTGTTTAGTTTTTACTTTATGGTGATTGCTGTCATCTACTATTTGTTAAGTAATCAAATCCCTGCTCTGTCACAGTATGTATTATTTGAAGTTCAAAAAAATATTCATAATGTTTCCCCAAAAAGCCCAGCTCATAAAAGATGGCTGCAACCACCAAAGAGAATAACAAAACAAAGCTTTACAAAATCAGATATTGTGCTTCTAAGATAACATTTTTCTGTTGCATATGAATAACTGCAAAATGCCCAAAATACAGGATAGTTTGATCTTTTTAAGTGTTAACATAAACTTAAAACTTTAAGAACATATTTCAGGAACCATACTGAATCCTACAAAATTACTGCCAAATAAGAACAGAACATATGAAGGAGAAAGCTCTTCAAAAAGGACAAAGACTCATCATCATTTCAACAAGTTTACAAAGAATATGTGAATATCACATAAGGACAAGTTATTTCTGATCAACTGTATTACTGTGTACAAGTGTAGCTTTTTAGTTTGCAAATTTTTTCACTAAGACCAATTCGACCAGATTGAGTGATTTCACCCCATTTCGCTGTCAATTTTTGATTCCCTGTACTTTTTGATTACCCTGATTTACAAAGGATTGATAAAAATGTTTCCCCATTGAAATAAATCATTATCAATAAATATCGATCTGTTAACATGGGCACACTTTGCAATGCTTTTCTACAAGGATTCCTATCATTACAGATCAATATCAATGTCTCTTTTCGACGGGAAAGTATTTTGGACTTAGACTAAACAGGACCAACTCCATAGGGAATAATGTGAATTGATTTTGATTAATTTAGTAAAACAGTTATATTGTTTAGGGGACTTTAGTAAATGTGCCCCTATGTGTTTTGGCACTGGGATCAAAACGCATACAAAACACTGGCCATTGCAAGCAATGGGGACAGCGGCAAACAAACCCCAACTTTTCACGCAAGTGATAAACTGTGTTAAAAATATCCAACCAATTTTTTTTATGGTATAATGCTTGCGTAAGAGCTGTACAATGTTGGTTTGATGCCACATAGTGTGACGCTGCCCTAAACAACAATTTCCAGTGCTTGTTGTATGTGTTTGGCATCCACTTTCATTTACAATGAGAAATGCTATGTAATGATCTAGCTTACTCTGTGACCGAAGATGCGCTTGTTAACTTCAAACACATTGTTTACCTTAAAAGTAATTTTAGTATACTGGAGACAGTGGAATTTAGGATTTTGCATTTGAAAATTGTTTTATATTTTTAGCAGTTTTTGAATTATTTGACCATTGACCATGGCAAACAGGAAATCAATTAATCCAAGCCTTGCATTTTTTTATTTAGAATTCTTCTTACTACTTGTCTTTGCCTGTACTATCACTCTTCTGGCCTGTATTTAATGGCATTGCTGGTTGTTATTAATTTAAAAACTGCATAAAATAAATAAGACCAATTGCCAACTGTCTTAGAATACCACAACATACAAAAAAAAATTCAAGGAGGACATCCCCTTTAAAAACAAATGCAACTAAACTATGTATAAGTGATGGAGAACGGTGAAGTTGAGAACTAAATTTAATCCAGCATTTTGTTGAAATATTAATCATGATCCTTGACTTTCCCTCCAGAATATTAAATGTTGCCCACTGCTATGATCTGATCGACAGGATTAGATCTCAATCCATACATTTTATGCAACAACTCCTCATGAATAAGCCAGGGTTTAGATTTCTCAGAAAGATGTCTGTAGTAATTCAGACTTAAATGTTCATAGACAGGGTCCCTTTTTCTAGTGTTAGTTAACTTGGAAAAGTCTATTTGCCAATACTGTGATTTTGAATATTAAAAAAGTAAGGTGTTTGAAAGAGAGGCTTTAGATTTTTCCTTATATAATGCAATCATAAATGAAGATTACAAAAATCTTACTAATGATTAAATCATCAATTGCAAAACTCATTCAACAACTCTGTATAGTTTACACTGAAATAAATGTGATACCCAGTAAAAACTGAAGAGTTAAAAACAATATAGACATGAGAAACAACTCAGTGTAAGTTACAAGGAAAATACACACACAATTTCTTCCCAAAAACTACCAAAGATTTCTATACAAATTTAAGCAAACATTCTTTAGTTGGATCTCGTTCCCAACATGTAGGTATAGCAAATAAATGTATGTTTAAATAAATGAGGCAACACTACCATGGGTACTAAATTAATCCAATAAAGCAGCACTCTTTATTTACATTTGTTCCTACTACAAGCATATATGCTAAAAAGCCTCACTCTCTAAGCAAAAATAAAGGGCCTAGAAAATGCAAGTTTGCATCTATGTAATCCATTTCTATTGTGCTGAGTGAATGGTAGCATTTATTTGTTAGCAGGATGTAGTAAATAATCATATCTTCTTAAACAAGAATTTCTTTTGGCTGCTTGGGAAAACACTATAATACAATTGGGGGAATTCATAAACCGGCAATTGTTTACAAAAGTCTAGTGATAGATAGATAGATAGATAGATAGATAGATAGATAAAATTGAGTATTGCAGTACTTGGTGACAGGGCTGTGGAGTCAGTAAGCCTAAGCCCGACTCCAACTCCGACTCCGCAATTTCCCCTAACTCCGACTGCAACTCCAACTCCACAATTTCCCCTAAATCCGACTCCACCAAAATGGGTACCGACTCAGACTCCACAACTCCGACTCCCCAATTTCCCCCAACTCCAACTCCACGACTCCACAACCCTGCTTGGTGATACCTTTTTCATTTGGACTAACAGTCAGCTTTCGAGAGTTTTGTCCTCCCTTTATCAAGTCTCAAGCAACATTAAACATTAGCAACATCTAAGCTGACTGTTACTTGAAATAAAAAAGGTATCACCAAGTATTGCAACACTCAATTTTTTTGCATCTGTGGACTAACACGACCTCTCTATCCTACTATAAATTTTATATATATTACATTTATTTATATATACACACATATATATTACTAGTGTTTGCCTATATACACAGTGCCTTGCGAAAGTATTCAGACCTGCCTGGTGTGTTCCTTGTCTTCATGATGCTCTCTGCGCTTTAAACAGAACCCTGAGACTATCACAGAGCAGGTGTATTTATACGGAGACTTGATTACACACAGGTGGATTATATTTATCA